>JASANW010001292.1:0-46415 GCA_030849725.1 Trypanosoma boissoni
GTTATCACTCATGCAGTTCGGAGACTCCAGTCGGTTGATGTCATCATGTCGGTGCCATCTGCTGCGGGGCGCTACGCTGAGAATCTTGTGGAACTCCAATATCCCTCGGTGCAAAGTAAAGTTGCAGTTCCATATATAAATGCGCAAATTTTAAATGCTTCTTTTTTAAAAAACAAGAATGTAGAGGAAATGGTAAAGAAATGGAAGTAAAATGGTTGAACTATGCAACCTAATCATGAAATAATACGCAGTTTTACTATTTTTACGTTATTATGACCACATATTGTGCCGAAGGCAGTGAATGCACCGTTATTGACTCTACCTTCCATCTTCCTAGGAGTTAAAGTATCTTTGGCACATTCACTTAATGTGTTATTTAATTAGCTCATTCCTTTTATCTTATCCTTCATTTAATTAGTATGGGTTCTGACAAGTTTTTTTTTTTTCCCTTAATCGCTGTCCTCGAACTTCGTGGTTGTACGGTTGTTATCCAGTGAAGGTGTGGGGCGACCAAAGGCCGGAGCCCCATTGCCACGTCCACGACCTCCAAATCCGCGATCTCCAGAACCTCGTCCTCCACGATCTCCAAAGCCTCGTCCTCCGCGATCTCCAAAGCCTCGTCCTCCGCGATCTCCAAAGCCTCGTCCTCCGCGATCTCCAAAGCCTCGTCCTCCGCGATCTCCAAAGCCTCGTCCCCCACGGTCTCCAAAGCCTCGTCCTCCACGATCTCCAAAGCCTCGTCCTCCGCGATCTCCAAAGCCTCGTCCTCCACGATCTCCAAAGCCTCGGCCGCCACGGTCTCCAAAGCCTCGTCCTCCACGATCTCCAAAGCCTCGGCCGCCACGGTCTCCAAAGCCTCGTCCACGACCATAGCCACCCTCACGCTCCGAGTTCAGTTGTCCCTCACCGTTTTCATAACGATTAACCTTTCTTAGAGGCTCTTCTTCGTCTTCCTCACCGTCGTTATGACGCTTAGCATCCACTCGAACAGGTTCTTCCTCTTCATTATCATCGGAGTCATCCATAGGCTTTTTAGTCACAGGCTTAGGCTTCTGGACAGGTTCATCGTCACTGTCAGAGTCATCCATGGGCTTCTTAGTCACAGGCTTAGGCTTCTGGACAGGTTCATCGTCACTGTCAGAGTCATCCATAGGCTTCTTCGGTGCTGCCTTAGGTGCTGCTTTGGGGGTCGACTTGGGGGATGCCTTCACGGGCTTGCGGATAGGCTCATCGTCACTGCTGTCAGAGTCAGCAATGGGCTTCTTCGGTGCCGCCTTCGGTGCAGCTTTGGGGGTCGACTTGGGGGATGCCTTCACGGGCTTGCGGATAGGCTCATCGTCNGGCTTGCGGATAGGCTCATCGTCACTGCTGTCAGAGTCATCCTTCACAGTGCTCTTTGCGGCGATAAGAGCCGAAAATTTGAGCTTGCGCGCGGATTCGACTACACCCGGGTTGGCTGCCTTGAGAGCATCAGCGGCCTCGGTGTAGTTAGACTCCTGGAAGTAACGGAAAATCTGGGCCTCCAGATCATTTTTTGCAAGACGAATGACAGACATGGTTACACTTAAAAATCAGGCAAAAAGTGCAAAAGAAACGATATAAATAAGTAAAAACATGAATATTGGGTAAATCCAGGAAAGCATCTCGTTCATTGAACATTGTGTCATTAAATTTGATTATTACTTTTTTCGAATCAATATATTCTAAGCATAATATACTTCCAAAAGACACTGGATCATAGCAGTTTTTTTTTTTTTTTAACCTTCGCATTTAAGCCCACCCCCAAAAAATTGGAATCATTCTTAACATACTAATCACATAGGAAAAGAAAAGCAATAATTATGCCATCAAATAAATACAAACCTTATTTTATTTTTATTATGCTATTTGCACAAAAAAATATACTTTTCCAGAAACAAAATACATCCTTCGCACAGAGTAGCGCAGATTTTAACATTCTGACACATCGTGCAAAGAAAAAGTTTTTTAATCCAAAATTATTTACAGAATATTGCAAGACAGGATTGGCTAATTGAGCTGCTAAAACAATCGGTTCAGTTTCCCTTAAGCTTTTTTTACGCTAATTCAATTAGATTTGACTGAATTCTGAACCATATTCCCAGTCATTTTGACAAGTAGATTAAGATCGTGTGAATCTTAAATAGAATGCGCAACACGGCAATTTGTAGACAATTCCCATTCGGTCATACTCCGCATCCTTAGTGACATTCGTGCAGGGCCCGCAGGAAACCGATGACCATATGGGCACCAAATCCTCAGACGGTAAAAGAGCAAAAGGTATACATTACTTTCGCTGACCATAGCCTCTTATGAACCGTACTGTATATTAGGGCCCTTCCCTGTTACAAAGCAACTTGGGTTAGGCTTATTGACTCTCGCTTCACGTGAAGCTAAGAAAAAGAAGTTTCAAGCAATAAAAAAATTTTCACAAAAAAATATGTCGTTAAACACATGATACGCCTGAAAAAATCCTTAATAATTCGCAGTGCAAATCGATAAGTGGATGTATCTCTCTAAGCAGAGCAAAAATGCCTAACGAATAACGATCGAAGACTTCTTCTATAGTATTAGCGTCAGCGCCTCTTTCAGGTGTGTAAATTGAGTTTCATCTCTTATGGTCCTTTATCTGTATAAGCGGACTAAAAAAAAAAAAAAAAACAGTCAAGAAAATAAATTAGGAAAACCTAAAAAAAAAAAAAAAAAACATAACGTAATATATAGAAGAGAAGAATAGAGAACTAATTGAAAGTCAGAAAAAAAGCCATGAATAATGAAAAAAGAAGAATCCAAAGAATAGAGAAAACCAGGAAAAAGAAAACCCATACTGTGCACTGTAATTATTACCTTCGGCCACGCTGTACTCGCCAATCAAATCGCATATGTTTGAGTTTTTTTCCATGTCTGCTCGTCGATGAGCCTGTCTTAACAGGATGTGGGGTTCGACAACGGTTGAAAATAGTTTCCTGAGGGCGCCCCACATAGTATGGCTTCGTCGTCGTGCCACAACCATCACAAGACTCTCCTTGGTATACTCGCTGCGTCGTTTGCGTAACCCACACATTAGAGGATTCCCATTTATTATTACACACGCGACAACGAAAGGTTCCATTTCGGCGAGCGAGTGGGGGCGGTGTGAACATAATATTTCGTGGCCTCAACGACGAGTGGAGTATTTGACTAAAAGCAAACATTTTGTTTGCGAGTCTCACACCTAAGATTGATCACCTTGCCATACAAATGCCCCCCAAAGAATTTATCTCAAAAACACAATGCAGTCAAAAAAAAAAAAAGAAAGAAAGTGTATACAACTGTGATATGATGTAAGACAAAAGATTTTTTTTTTTTTTAAGATCATTCTCCACATATAAAAATAGCCAGTTACTTCACTGTATGCACTCCCGTTGTCTTACTCCCCCATTCCAAAGAAGGAAGCAAGAGAACAAAAAAAAAAATTTACAGGATTCAAATTCACCCATAAATTAAGTATTACAATCACTTAAAATAGTAAATGTTGTCATTGATTTTGTACTTTTTTTTTTTTTCACCTCCATTTTTACGTGATTTTTCATTTTCCCCTTCCCATACACCGCTCACTTGCCATATATGAGAATTTCACGAGAATTTCAGTGCTGAGTCTATGCTCTCCAGCAACCATGCCAGATCGTGCATTACCGCAATTTTTCTGAGGACCTGAAGTTCAAGTGCAATGGGTTTTCCTTTTCCAACAAGAGGACCACAGCAACTTTGGCTCATATACCCCACAGCCACGTCATTGCACTTGCTGCAGACAAAGTCTTGCTGCAAAAAATTGCACACAAGACTATTGACGCGCCGCACCAAGTGCGCCTCCATAGCCGCAGAGGAAATGGGAGCGTGACAACGTTCACAGCGAAATTTCTTTTCATTTACACCAAGGTCTATAAATATGTCCGAATTACAGAAAGCACAGCGTACCATAAGTTGTTTATAGTTCGCCTCCGGATCCAAAGTCAACTGCGCGAGCGGAGAAAAAGGACTCACACCACAGACTCGCAAGCAATTATTGCGAACCTTTCCCACTGCACCGTCGCTGGGAAAAAGGTCCAGAAACCGACAGACAAGTTTTGTGTATTCCAGTGCAACAGCACTACTCGTCAGTGCCGTTTCCCCGGCGGCAGCCTCACCGTCTTCATAAATATACTTTCGCTCTGCAAGGGCGTGTACCTCATCAATGAGCTCCGCATGTAAACCCTCCTCCACCGCAGCGCGAAAGGCCTTCACTACACGTCCCATGATTTGCTCCACGCGCGCGGAGAGACCGACCGTCTCGTCCAACTGCACATCGTTCAGTACTTCGCGTCGAACCGCCGCAGCAACACGCAACGTTCGCTCAATGCGTCGTGTAAAAATGACACGCACTTGCTGCGGCAGTCGTCCCCACGTCGTGACAGATATTTCAACAGCGAGGCGATCAATGGTGACATCAGGCTTATCCATCACAGTTAACGCATCCTCAGCGGAGATAGAAAGCCCCGCAAAATCGCGCGTGTCGAGCACAGAAAATGGGCACCAGTAACGCACAGGTTGCAGGGAAAGCAGCAACAGCATCGGCTGATCCTGCAGAGAGTCCACCATATACCGCGCAAAGCTCATGGCCTCCTGCAGTGTCAGCTTTGGTGTAAGCACCACAACAGCGTTCTCGGAGACCTTCACGGTTCGACCACCAAGCTTTGCGAGGCGCACGAGTACAATGGTGAGCGCGCGGTGGGAGAGAGTGCTCACGAGTTCGAGTAGTCGTGGCTCATAGCATCGTGCAGCGGGATCGCGAATCCATCGCGCAAAACTCCCAAGAAGTGCATCAGCAACGCTACATGTTGTGGCTCGTGCAAGGAGATCCGAAACGAGATCTCGCAGAATGTTAAAATGTGTGGTCACCCCGCGGTCATAGAGTGTGTGCGCACTTGGATTGTCTCCCTCCTGTATCATCTGCGAGAAAAGCACCGCAACCACATCGAGTCTGGCAAGGCTGAAGTCCACACACCAGCAGAGTTGCCCCCCGGACATCACAACGCGACGCGGGCGCTCCTCGACGGGTTCAAAGGCAATCGATGTGTCACCCGCGTCCCACAGCACGTGCCCGCGCGCGCGAAGGGCTCGCGTGAAGAGCACATCCCACGCATGCGCACATGTGTCTTGGGCGAGGTTGCATAAAGGAACGCCCGCTGCGCGGCTAAAAGCCACGCGTTCCTCAACCCAGAGCACTGATGCCGAGTAGCGTTGTGCCAGTCTTCGCGCGAGCAGTCTCACCCAACGGAACGCATCAGTAAGAAGCCGCTCGTCCTCCGCGGCGCCGAGCACACAGAGACACGGCAGGTCCGCCGGGAGCGCTCGCTGCTCCACAAGCTGTGCGGTCGGTGACATGCTTTGCAACACAGCAAAGAGAGGCGGGCGGTGGCCTGCAAGCGCCTCGGTGAGCGCGCGGTGGATAATGCGCCATGCGGTGGCTGTATCAGGGGCAACTTCAGTTGCCATTTGCAACTGCGGCGTATCACTGGAACTCAGTGCCCGTGAAGCATCAGCAAAGAGTGATGGCCATTGTATCGATGGCGCAGGGGCAGACGCGGGCTGCACAACGACAACAATGCCAGCACGGGCATGACGGTTCACCACGCCAATCATGCCACGCGTATCCGATGCCACATGGAATATAAAGACAAAGCGATCTGAGGCATTCTGCAGGTAATTTGTTGCGGAGACTTTATCAAGATCATTCATAGCAAAGACATCACGCATCGAGGCAGGGCGTTGGCGCGCGGTTCGCAGGTGTGCCGCAGTATCCACCGCAGCACAGCAGCCAATACGTGAAATCAGCGTATCAATGCGAGTCACGTGTGCCTCGTAGACAGCGCGAATATCCTCACGGGCACAGCGTAACTCACTCAGTAGTCGCTCTCCGTCCGCACCTGGCGGGAGCTCCACCTGTAGCATTTGTCCGGCTGCTCGCGCGCGGGGCAAAACGCGACCGCTGAGTGGTGCGGATCCTTCAATCACCGCCGCCGTTGGCTCCGCGTCCACCACAACATAACGCGGGACAATGCAGCGGAACGTAAAGAGGGCGCCGTCAAGCGCGGCAATGATAGTAACGCTACCCGTTTCATCTCTGGGATCCGCCCGTACTTCAAGTACGTGCCAGGTCGCTGTTAGTGCCTTTGACCTCAAATCCACAAAGTGTCCCCCAACTGTCCCAGCCTTTGTCGTTGATAGGGATGCCGCCTCTATTGTGTCTGCTTCGTCTGACAAGCGGTCTGCCATTTCACGCCGTAGACGCGCACGATGCCGCCACGCGTCCCGCTGCCGTGCAAGCCATGCGGGTAAGACTTCAGAGGTGAAAAATGAGGCATCGAGTGTGCGCTTACTGCGTGGAGCAAAGTAAGTAGCTCGAAAATCTTCCATCGCAGAAGCAGCTTCACGCTCTTTAGCAAGTGTAATATCCTCTTCATCCGCTTCATCATCCTTGTCACCATCATCGTCTTCGTCGCTCTCACCGTCGATATATTGTTCATTGCCTGGTCCTGTGTTTGCCTGCCTCCGTGGGGCTTCCCCAGCAATATCCTCCACGTCTTGTATAGTAACTTTCTCTGCTTCTGCCACTGCCATATTATCTTCCTTTGCTTTGACAAACATGTTCTTCAGACTGATTTGGCGGAATCTAGAGGACTGCTGTTGTACACGACGATAAAGCCAGTCTGGATGCGGAACACGCGGCAAAGGATTCGGCACATGCTGCAAGGCTGCAGGGATTGTAATGATTTTCTGCACACATGCATTAAATCGGGTAATGTAGTAGTCCCAATCAAGCAGTTGCCGTAAATCTGTTTCTGTTGAAATGGAATTATCCGCGGTCCACTTGCGTAAGAAGTGCGCGCGCACCACATGATCTGCACGAAAGATGGCCACTGGAATGGGCCGCTCTGTCACAGGCCGTCCAGAGGGAAGTCTAGAAATGATAAAGTGACAGGAGAGACCCTTATCCTTCACCATCTGAGGTCCGAGAAATTCTGCGATGCGGCGAGCTGTTGTCAGGGCAAGAGATTTTTGCGAATCAGGGTATTCGGAGAGTCGCCGTGTCATGTTACTACTTTCCGATAACTTCTCAAGGATCTCCTCAATCTCATAACCTTCACCTTTTGAGTAAAGCATGTCAAGTGCCGCATCGGCCACCACCGCTGCAGAGCTATACGCCTCCACTAGTGAATTCCCATCGAGAAACCGATTAAATACTTGTGCCTGAAAGTCTTTAATAAGCATAAGTTCACCACGCCGCTTCAACTCAAAACCTTTCAACTCTGCAAGACGACCATCAGGATTGAAGACGGCGTAACGCTTCTTTATGCTTTTTCCCTCCTCACGACTTGCAGGCAAAAGCATTGCTAAATAAGGCCCATCCACTTCAAAATAAATACAACAGTTACTATGTATCTCATACTTTCCAGGACCAACGCAGGTCTGATACTGATGATTGGAGTAGTCATCTTGTACCATCTTGTTAAGTACTACACATGGGTACGATATAGAGACCTTTGGTTTTGAAGGATTTGATGTGATAAAATTAAAATTTTCAGGAAATGCTTTGGGTAGACAGCACCAAATACCATCTGTATCAAGTTCAAGTGTCACACCAATTTGTTGTACAAGGGCGCGGGCCATTTGAATAAGTGAAGCACCCAGATACGTCACAATACCAGCCATCTCCATACTGTACCAGCGACTTCCTTTACGCATTACATAACCATAAAACGAGTTAAGAATGCACTTGTGTGCTAACTGCAAGGACTCCATTTGAACGCAACGACTCTTACATAGTTTTATCTCATCAGCATCAGTTGCATCGTCTAAGCGTTTTTTCCAGTTTTTTAAAGCTGCCTTATATTCGTAGCGCCGATCACGAAAGAGAAGTACCGTGTCCACATAAAAAGAATTCTCCCTTTGGCATACTACATCGGTCCGTATAATCTCACGTGACTCGTGAATTTTACCGTATGCCTTCCGGCTATACTCGCCTAGACGTTTTTTCAGCATGCTAACCTGCGTTGTTTCGCCTAGTTTATGATACGCTTTCATGCCTCCCTCTTGTTCGTCATCACTGTCGCTTCCATCACTACCGTTCGCTTCAAAATCTTTTGTAAGGACAGCATTTCTAGCCTCTTGACGAGTAATGTTGGATTCCTTTCTGTATCCAGATGTGTGTCTAGCGTTGCTGTTCTGTCGATGAAAAGGTACATTTTTTCGTTCAAAAGTAGTACCCTCCAATACGTTACCCTTACGATTACCATATGTCTTTTTTTGCACGGAAGAAAGGTTTGCCTGTTGAATAACCGAATTTGCAAAAGATTCATTTTCCAGCTGCGCTTTTACCCGATTAAACTCATGACGTCCGGCAGTAAAGAGTTCCATTTTCCACTTCCATGACATGGGCCGCTTGCACTGAAACTCATTATTTGGTGTATTAAAACAACATCCAGCACATACCTCTGGTTTCGCTATAGCGTATGGTTGCAAACGATTAGTTAAAATAATATTTGGGTACATTGCACCAACGTCTAAATGATATATAATTGGATTTGATTGATGGCGTGGATGGTCGCGAAGATATTCTAGCTTGCCTTGTATGACATTCTTAACCTCATCGTAGTTTGTCACCTCAGACAACTGCACATCATTTTCTACTTCAAGAGCAAATTTTAGTGCACTATCAAGATCATCAATGAGCTGTTGATACCTGTCAGGACTGGTGTTAAAGTCAAGAGGAATATCACTGCGGTAAACACCACTGCGAAGTGCTTCCACTCGACCACCAATGTATGTTTCTGTATCAATAAGATGTCCATTGAAAAACTTTTCATGCTGTTGTTCTTTTTTATTCGGGAACACGACATTAGTCGCGTAGGCTTGTTTCATGAGCAGTGACTCACACAATCCCCCAGAACCTTTGCGTAACACATCATCAGGTGACATTGGAATAATGGTGGATAAGGAGTAGATAAAAGGATGAACGTATTTTTGGTAAAGATACCATGTCGCTAGAGCATCCGAGACCGAATACGAAGCCATTTGCTGTGGATTCGTTTGTGCCAAAGGCAACATATCCTCCGGGTCCACTTCGATAGGGTTATACCCAAGCTTAGACTTCGTTACTGCCTTTAATCCATGACTTCCTTGTGGGAGAAAACTATCACGCTTCACCCAGTAAAAACAGTCAAGGTGAGGAATCATTGGATTCACGAAAGCACCATTTACAGATTGGGAAAACCCAATTTCATTTCGCATATTCATCCCATGAAAGGTGGATCGTGCGTGAATGAATGGGAAATCAAAGTAGTCCCCATTAAAGGTTACATACACGTTTGGTTTGTATTTGCGCATCTCATCATAAAAACGACGTAGCAAAGCTTTCTCATCGGTTTCATTGAAGGTGTCGAAAACACCTTCATACTCAGGCTTAGGCGTATACTCAAACGTGTGAATATCATCTGTAACCACCTCACGATTAACAATTAGATAACCTCGACCATCCAACATGTACGAAATCATATAAATCTGATCCACCTCGGGTTGTGGAAACTTTAATGGTGCCTTTGTTGTTTCAATATCAAACGCACAGACAAATGGCATCGCTGGCGCATACGCACTGTCATCGCACCGTACTACTTGAACCTCACCTTCCCGTACCGTCACATCAAACCAAACGCCAACAAAAATACCTAAATCTATAGCAACTCGCATGTGGTATTTCACATCATACTCACGTAACTCATGAACCCAATCAAACCAGCGTTCAGACGAAACATTTGAGTTAAATGGATCATCTTCAAAACTTTTTGTCATGACATCAGCGAGAGATCCGTCAAAGGAATTTAAATTCGGGTTCTCACAAGACATGGAAGCGTTGCGTTTTACAATCTTTTCAAGGCGACTTCGCACTGTTGTGAGGTCTTGCATATTACTGAATACAACCTTGTGGTACAAACGGACTCTTCCACTCAGGTGATTAATTAAGTCTGTATCCTCTCGTTTAACAGTCTCGATGTGATGAATAAGCTGAGGGCCAAAAAGAGACATGAGCCCAAGTTCCACTTCATGTTCGTGACCTTCTACTGAGGAGACCAATATATACGGATTAAAAAAGAGATTCGCATAAAATATCTCACCCACATGGTCCTGAAAGTAGAGAACGAGAGCTGAGCGACTCTCAGAACCATCACGCTCCTCGCCTGAGGATCCTGTCACCGCAATCGTTGTCGGGTGGTAATTGAAGAGCCAACCGGTCTTACTGCCACTTTCCAGACACTTCCAACTCTCTTGCACAGCGGACATCACACAGCTAACCAGCTATTAAAAAAAAAAATTTTTTTTTTTAGATGTAGAGTACATTCAGGCAAATAGAAATAATAAGAATAGTAATGATAACAAAAAAAAAAAAAAAGAGGATGCGCGACAAAATGTAAACGTACGAAAATCATAAATAGAACACTTTTAATATTTATATAAATAAATAAATAAATAAATATATATATATATATATATATATATATAAATAGGATGTAAAAAATGTGTAAATTCCAAAAGTGATTCCTGGAAAAAATTATCTTGCTGCTCATCAAAGTTGTTTTACATTCATTTTTTCTTTTGTAAGCATTAAAAAAAACCTCTCGAGACTAAAGTTGTACGGCTTCTTTTATTTGCAAACTTTCCATTCTCCTTTCTCGTCCTATCCCTCTAGTTTTCTGTTCTCCTCATGCTTATTCATTCCAAATTGAATTACTAACAGTATACAATAATGGCACAGCCTTCGGTGTGTTATCAGACCTGCTCCATGTTAAAGAGAAGTCTTCTATAAAAACAAAACAAAAAATTTTAAGACCATTATGAGTAGTGGCGCACAAAAAAAAAAAAAAAAAAAAAAAAAAACGGGAAAAGCACTTCTCACCAGAGTGCTATTAGCCGAACACTCAAGTAACTTGCAAGCACACAGATACCCACAAGCGGAAAAACACCTTCAAGGGGACGGCGAAGAGACACCGCACATACCCAAAGAGAAACTACCATTAATAGCCTGTAGCAAACACACAATGCCCGTCGAAGACGTGGATGATTCTCACACAAACTACCAAGAACATATATGACATTGTTTTCTCCTGATGTACTAGACTCTTTGTCAGTCCTTTTACAATCACCATAAAGCTTCAAATTTGCTTCATTCATTTTTGTCAAAAATACTGTAGTGTACACTACACCCAGAGAAAGTTGTGTCACCAGAAACGCTGCTTGGTGTTCAGGTAAAACATCAAAGCGTTCATAGTCAGCTAAAACATCACGTGTCACTATTATATAGTTTCTTACAACCAGTATCAGGCCTTCAAAATGAGACAAAAAATGCACTACCATAGTAATCCAAAAACAGAGCCAACGGTAATTTGGACCAAGATCACTATTAATTTTCCGTGGAATCTGCCAAATAGCACAGTAAGCAAGAATACATGCTATCGTTGTTGTAACAGATACGTGTAAGTAAGGAACAAAAAAATATAGCAATACAGGGATAATCCATAATGCAACCAACCACAATATTGATGAGAATTTAGTACGCCGAGCAAAGATTTTATCAACAATATTCCGTAAACAACGGGAAATTATTCCTAAAATATAAAAGGCCATAAACTCAATCACAAATAATATTACAGCAACACAGAAACCACTGCCCAAATGCATAAGATGCTCAAACAAAATGTCTCTAGGCAACACTGTTTGAAGTCGAATCCAGGAATACCTACACTCCGTATACCTAGGAGGCAGGGCGTAGAGAAAAATCATTGCCAGCTTTTCCACCACACCCATCATCCCTGTCATCTCTTCTTCCGAGAGAAGAGGAGGGTCATCCATAAGACAAACCTTCAGCGCGCGTTCAGCTAAAAACCCAGTTATGCACTCGAGCGAGACCCCAACGATAAGGACTAAGCAAAGCGGACCAAACGCACTTACACGTCGGTAAAAAGCGTTTTGAAAGAATTTTTTACTGCCCAGATACTGCCTCGCGCCGAATAAAGCGTAGAGCGTGAAAAATAAAAGCGCGTAGCACCCAGCAAATCTCCCTGCAATGGAGTACGTCGCAAGCACAGCCATCCAGCGCATCCCCCACCGCTCAAACCGCCAAACCCAATACTCAAAGGAATCCCATTGCGGGGATTGATACAAAGCTAAATCGTGCAGCGTTACCTCAGGTCGTCGTTCCGCTGAAAGGACATACACCACATAGAGGTTCGTCAGATTAAAAGGTGTCGTATGAAAAGGCCGCCAACTGTATTCAAAATCACGAAGTCCCTTTTTGTAAGGTCCGTAGAAGTATTGCATCTGTGATTCAGGTTCGTCAACTTCCAAATTATCGATTCCACGAAGAGCCAAACGAAATGAGCGTAGCGAACCACAAATCACATGAGGAAAAACAGATGCGTTTTCGACATGGACTGCCAGCTGTGTCTCCATAAGCATACTGTCTATATTTCGAATGAGAGCAAAGCGACCATGGCGTTCTACAGAAATTTCTCCGCTCCGCTCTGCCGTATCATTAGCGAGCGGATCAATTCGGTCGTGCTGCATAAAGATCACATGTGCGGCGGAATTCACCGCTGCCCTATCCACACGGAGGCAAAAGCGGGGCCGTAGCCAAATTGGACTCTTCGGCCGCTCCCCCCGCGCGCGCACGGCGAAGCTCACGGCCGTGCGCAGCACACGGCCCTCCTCCGCCGCGCTGTCCTTTCGCCGCGTCGGGAGATGCAGCCGCGTCGCCGCGCGCGACTCCACCGCATCGGCAAGCACTGCCCCGCCGCGCGCCACCAGGCGCAGCTCCGGCAGGTGAACCTCGCAGGGCCTCAGGGACGTGGAGCCAACGAATATGTGCAGAGGTCCCCACGAGTCCGCCTCGTCATCCGCGTCGCGAGGGATTTCCTGCAGGTTCACCTCCGCCTCCGCATCCGCGCACATCTCAACGGTCGAGGCCGCGACCGCAACGGAAGCGTTCTCCAAACGAAACGCCCCAGTCCCCGCGGCGCGCAGCGAGCGGACGAAAAAAAATTCCTCACGGCGCCAGGACTCGGTAGACTTGGGCAACGACTCCACCACTGTCGGAAATACCCGTTGCGCCCCGTACGGGATGGAGTGCTCCGGGCCAAGCAGTGCGGCCGCTCCAGGAGGGAGTGCCACGCGCACAAGCGATTCCGCAGCGGTGTCAAGTAATTGCTCTGCGTACACGAGCCCGCGGTGGGTGAGGGATAGACCGCAATCACGCAACTCTTCTGTGCACACATCGCGGCGACTCGCTCGCGCCCGGGACGCGCGGAGTTCTGGCGGACGTGTAGGGGACGAGTGGGGAGGAGCACTCGAACGCGAGAGAAACGAACTCATTGGTGGGACAATGTCCTCCAGGCCTCCGCCATGAATGTTTAACAAAGCCACACGCGCGATGCGCTCCGCAATTGCCCGCGGGGGAACGTCACCGACGCGGCGCAGCATTTCCCTCGCGTCGAGCCCCGTCTCAAAGACACTGAACCAATCGATACTTTTGTTTTCTGGCGAGAGCAGCGGCGGCGATGGAAACGCAACGCCAGCGTCGTGCACGGCGCGGTGGAACTGCACACAGCCCATGTCAAAGAGAAGCGGCGGGTACCGCAGTGGCGAACCGGCCATCACAAGCCCAGCGTACAGCTCCGGCGCCATCAGTGCGGCATACAGTGCAACAATACCGCCAAGCGACTCGGTCCAAATCCAAAGGCCATCGCGGCGCACACGCGCAAGCTCTGCGTGAACGCGCTGAGTCGTTGAATACCGCTCTGTCTGCGCACGGGCAGTGGCGCAGGCGGCGGAGGCGTAGGCGCCGTGGCAGATACTGTGCAGATATTCCTTTTCCGCCATATCGATCGATACACCACTGCGGTAGTGCTGCAGCAGCTTGTCGCGCAGTGCGTGTACCGTGTAATTCAGGAACCGCGCTTCCTTGACAAGAAGTAGACCGCTATGGGTGTTTGATTCCTCAAGGAAGTCCACGCCAAACATTTCCGTCGAGAGAATTGGTGTCTCAGCGATGACAAGTTCTTCCGCTTCGCGCTGCAGTGATTGTGGAATTGCTTCGCCGTCGACAGGGATTGGAAGTCCATCACGCTTATACAACATAAAAAGCTTTTGACGCACATTGTCTGCAAAATCCTTTGCACGTTGTTTACGAAGCTTCACATTGTATTTCCCAATAAATCGACCCATTGAACGCATGTCCCTAAAACAACCAGCATTACCATGTACATATATAATAGGAATACTTGGGATAACGTCTGGTCCGCGTGGTTCGCGGTAGAAATCCTCGCGAAAGTCGTGGTAGCGCCACACGCCATAGTACTTCTCAGTCTCCGGTTTGGATGTCACAGGAGTCATATATGGACTCATACGTGTAAGAATGCTCTGGAGACTCGTGCGACGGTTTAGTAATGCCCAGTCCACTGCATATGAGGTAAAGCAACACGTGAGCAGAAACGACAGGGAAAGTATGAGTATTTCCGTGAAGGAAAAGTAGCGAAGCGTGCGAAGCACAGCACGCAAAGGGCCTCTCATCTTCACCGCTACGATCTTTCTCCGGTTGCGTACACACTTATGAAAAACCTGATTTTTTAAACTAGGTACTTATATTTCTTAAAAAAAGATAAGAAAACAAAAAAAAAGAGGGGGAGGGATAATAGCTCAATAGTCATTATAATAATGACAACACGAAAACAACAACAACAACAACAAAAAAAAAGGATTTAAAAGTGCGTGCAAGAAGAGTCAAAGAAACAAACAAAAAACAAAAAAAACTGCGAATTAACAATCTTGTTACACAAGCGTACACAAACATTGCACTGACACACACACACAAAAAAAAAGAGTGTGAGAGAGAGAACGAGGTATCCATGTACACACACAGACACAAATAAGCGAAACTCTATGATATGGTAGATATGTGTCTGCCTTCATAAATGTAAGAACGAATCACGATAAAATAACAAAACAATCACGTACTCCAGTCGGCAGCCTCAATTTTGTTTTATGGCATTAGTCAGCTGAGAGTAAGGCATCAGTAGTAAACGAGAGAACAAATCTAAATCTTGTTAGTGGACCTTATCAAAATCTGTTTCCACTTCCCATTTGGCTTTTTTTTTTTCCTATGACTATGTGCATATATCTCTGTATATACCTGTGTGCACTCCTTATGCTTTACACTAAATACCAAAGAAAGTAAAATACAAATCCCAATACTATATACCGAAACGCTAATCAAGAATTATCCAATGAACGGCCCGAAGACGACGCAATGTATACTTTTCCACCTGTTTTCTCCGCTTCGTCCTCAACAATGCGCGTTTGACGCCGCTTGAGCAATATCAGTGCAACGATCGTAATGATTTCTTCGTCTACCATAAAAAACATGATCCACAGGGAAAACCAAATCACCCAGTACCGAAGAAGTGTTTCTCTAAAACGTTCCCAAAACGACGGCGGTGGCTGTGGTTTTTGAACCCTTCGTTGCAGAATCAAGTCCTTCTCCGAGTGAGGCGTCGAAAACTGTCCTTCTTCTATAAAACCTTTCTTTTCCTCATCCTTCGGAAAGACAGTAATGGTCTCCCACAACTTCTCCGTTCCACCGCGCGTTAGCTCAAAATTCCCATGCTCCTTCACAACTGGAATCTCAAGCACACGAAGAATATCCTCTTCCGTCTTTACATCTTCAAATGGCAATCCCAGCACAAACCACTGTCGCCCTGCGGTAGGGGCAAAACGCTCACGACCAAAGAGTCGCCGCTCCAGTAATAACAAATCGCCCAATAGTTTGTCCGACTCCGGCGTTGACTGTCGAGTCGACAACAGTGTGTCATGCACCAAACGAGTAATCGCCGTATCCCGTCGTATGTCAAAGTTGTAATGATGCAACACAAAACGCGTACTTTCACCTTTGAGAACGTTCGGGTTTGCAGACCGCTGATAAAAACCGGCAGCCATAATGGCTTCGTGCAACTGCAAACGTTGAAAAGGATCCACAAGTCGAGGTTTATACAACTCGGCTCGGTAGGAATCCATACAATCCTCAAGAAGTTTGTGCGCCTCTCGCTGCTTGTGCAAATTGTTCACATTTTCTAACAAATCCAAAGCATCGCTGAGAGGTCCTTTGCCTATAAAAGAAACCGACTCCTCCACAGCCTTTTTGGCAACCTCAAGGTTCTCAGATGAAATAATGTGGGGACTTTGGACAACATTGAGAGGCACGAGAGCAGTAAAAAGGTGAACGCACTTTAACACAGTTCGGTTCAGCATTTTAATTTGTTACGCCAATATAAATCCGGGTGATTCAAGTTTTTTTTTTTTTTAAACTATATATATATATATATATATATATATATATATATATTAAAATGCTTTTTACGCACTGATCGTAACACTGCCTTCCCCTTTGTGCAATGCTCAGTTAGCTGTTTTCGCAAAGCGCCGAGTGGAAAAAGAAAAAAAGAATAAATAAGCAATAACAACAAAAACATATACATATACATATATATATATATATCAACTAGATAAGAAAATAAAATTCACACAAAATCAAAAAAGCACAAACCCTTAAAGTCGCGCTACTATTAATCAGGAGGGGCCTAAGATATATATATATATATATTAGGCTATACATTAAAGCAATTAGATCCAGGGCCGTAAAACGAATGTACCAGTTAAGGTGAACACACAGAGAATCGTAAAAATAAAAAAAACTTTTTAGCGTTTGTGTGTAAGTGTAAGAGAACATATATTAGGCTCAACAAGTTTTTCTTCACATGTCTCCTCATTATCTCTTCGTTAATGCCACCGATCCTAACGTTTTCTCTTTCCTTTTCATCTCTTTTCCTTCGCTTCCCCCTTTTTCTTTTCTTCCAAATCTATCAATCCAAAGCAAATAAGTAACGATTCTGAAATGCCACGCCAAACAGCGCTTCTGCCTTCTTTGCGAAATTGTATTCGACAGAGGTGCCATTTAAAGGATCTCTTTGTGCCGCCGGAGTTGTCTGAACTGCATCTTTCTTTGCACCGGACTTCTCCCGTTCTTCCTTCTCTTCCGGTTTCGGCGCACCTGCCGTCTTGGCCTCGGCCGGCCTCTCTTCAAGGCCTAATTTTTTTCTAATGTGTCGGCAGATGGCATCAACCATGGACTCGGGAAACTTTTCGAGCATTGCGTCGATAGAGTCTCCTCTGCGCGCGCGGGACTCGAGGCGCTGCAGCATGACGGCAACTTGATCTGCCGGCATCTTGTCCACCTCCTCGCGTATCGTTGGTGGAATCTCCCCTTCCTGGATCGCCGCCAAGTTCTCCACATAGCTCTTGCGCTCTTGCATGACATGCGCCTCCTCCTGTTGAATGCGTTCAATGCGTTCACGGTGCTGCTGTCTCTCACGTTCAGACCGCTCCTGGTTCGCGCGGTTTTCTTCTTCTTCAATCTCCGCCGCGTCACGCTCTGGGCGCGTGCCGGTATCACTTGTTTCATCAGGAAGCCGCACAGACAATCGCATGCGTAGCAAATGGGTTTTGCGCACAAACTTTGCCTCAGTCGGTTCGCTGTCTACGGGATACCCCAGTGGCACCGAAAGAAACGGCGGGGCGCCGTCATCCGCCGCGTCAACGTACAACAACTGCAGACACCTGGGCTCAAGTCGCACCTCCACCTCACGAATTGTGGAAACAGTGGGGATGTGCACTTCGAGAGCGTAGAATGCGGGAACATTTTCGCGAAAGTATGGGTTTAGCATTGGTTTGGCATGATCGGACCATTTATAGGATCCTTCTTCCTGCAGCCGCAACAGGGATGGCCTCTTTTCCTCTTCTTCCTTATTCGCAATCTTCACAGCACCATTTGCCACCTCCGCTTTGTTCTCTTCATTCGCCTCTCTATCATTCAACCCGTCTCTATTTGTAGAAGGATTGGTACTTGCAGGATTAGTTACTTCCTCTATCAATTTCCCGCCACTTTGCCCACCGCGCGATGTTGGTGCCGCCGCAGCGCCTGTATTCTGCGGGAGTTGAATTTCGTCTCCGAGAGCATTGGGAGACTTTGGAAGTGCGGATAATCGAATGCGTTGAGGTTCCAATGTACCTTTTGCTCTAAAATTCATGTTCCGAAACTCATCCGAGTTGAGCGTCGGTTCTGCTTTCTGTTTAATCCAGTGTATACAGAGTGAAATGACAAAACTACGAAATTCGTGATCACTGTTGCATCGCATAATCGTTGAGGGGTTAACAATAACATCGTATACCTTACACGGTTTGCCGCTCTTATCCACCTCCGCTCGTGCTTGACCACAACTTAAAGGCACTTTAAACTGTATTTCTGTGTCATCAGAGGGGTCTTCCATAGGAATGGGTTCAGCGATGCGTTCGTGTTGGCATACATTTACAAAGACCTTTCCTCCACCTCCCATCGTACACTTCACGCAGAATCCTGGTTCAGGGAGAATGTACATCCACTGACCGTTCTCGTCACTATGGATTTCCTCTAACTTCGAAGTCATAGATTTTCTATTCTCCTCTTGAATTTTTTGCATAATCTCTTGCAATCGCTTCTCCCTCTCGGGATCGCCCTCAGGAGGAATATCCTTTAAGTCTTGACCGCCTACAGCCTTCTGAAAGAGATCCATAAACTGAGGGTTTTGCATCAATTTTTCAGCCGCACTCTGGATCTCCGCCATCAGCTAAGCTAAACAAGAATAATAACAATAATAATAATAAACCCTATCTCTCTCACTCTCTCTATGTTGTATACACTCCCCCACTATTTAATATAACAGACAATGCATAGAATGTAGGAAATGAATCACAGCTAAAAATAATACGAATATGCACTAATTAAAAAAAAAAATATTCAATAATCTACATTATATATATATATATATATATATACATATAATATTGATTGTGTGCTATCAAACAGTTACACGTCGACAGGGAAAATAATTTAACAGATAAATTATTACACGCACGCTTTAAGACAAAAAACAAAAAAAAACTCTAGCAAGTTGCTTCCCTGATTCGACTAAAAGCATAACCATAAATCCAAGAAGCCTATTTACTATTACTTATCAAGATCTTACGCTTCGCTCTAAGGTTGAAAACAATATGCCTCTTGAAGGTCGACGGGGTTTGGCATACCGTAATATGGCCGCTTATTCTGCAGCAGTGCAGTTTCAGGAAAAGCCAAAAGTTCACGAAAAAAGTGATCCAATGTCGGCGCCACGTAGTGTGGTGTCTTGCTAACGTGTGCTTCAAGCCACTCCATCTCATTATCGTTCTCCGAGAGCGTACGAGTGGCAGCGCGTGCGTTACCGATGCCACTGAGTACGCGTACAGAAGTCCACCGCCCGCCCCGTGCGTTGGCGCCAAGAATGTCTGTCTCCAAATTGTCACCCACCATAAATATTGCACGAAGTGCCTGCGGGTCCCACCCGAGGCGGGCACTCACCTCCTCCATGCGGCGCTCTGCAAAGGCATACGTAATAGCCCGCGGCTTTCCGTACGTCTGCACGTGGATTCCGTGACCTGTGACGCTCTCGAAGACGGAAGAAATCATCTCGCGGCAGGTGCCTTGACCAAGACGCGGGAGCGGTGCCTCTGTTGCCCAAAGCAAATCGTCCGCTGAGAGATAGTACGGTACACATTGAGTGGAAGAGACAAAGCGACCCACGCGTCCTTTTGGTGCAAGCAATACGTCAATAATTGTCTGTACATCGCTAAGAAGATCTTCTGACTCAGTAAATTCCAAAATTGCCGCAATTTCAGTAAAGGGAACTTCTCCCTTTGCACATGTCTTGAGTTCACCCCACTTTTTATATGGGACGAGCTCTGGATGCTCCGTTTGATATTGCAGAATAGATTTGGCACGGCGAAACCCGTATGACCGTGCAACGTCGAGAGATTTTTGCCCACCAATGATGAGAACTTCATCATCGCGATACCTCGAAGTGAGCAGCTGCATCGGTGTGTGTGAGAGAATGATCTGTGCTGGGTCAATCTCACACCCCAATAACTTCGACAGTTGCTTCGCCTTGTCCTCCTCGAAACCACCGCCGCCGTTTGTCATGAAAAGCAAAGGAATGCGCAATTCCATCGCCTTTCGCACTGCCACGTCTGACCCATCAATGACTTTGTGCGAGCGGTACACAACCCCATCAATGTCAAGCACAATCCCAGCAGTCCCGTGGAGCGGCCACTGCGCCTGGGAACCCTGCGGTGGCACGTATGTCTCATAGCGGTACGGTATTTTCTGTTCCACGTCCGCGCGCAGGAGCTCTCGTGTGGATGACGAGTAAGACCCTCCCGTCGCGTGCAGCGTTGCCTCGTACTCGCCCAGCGCTGCCATGTCGGAGTGCTCGAAGTACACACGGGGCGAGGCGCCGTAAGGCATAAAGTCACGACGCTTTGCGGCAATCTCCGCGTTATGTGCGTGCACAGCATCTACGCGCTGCTGCTCTGCCGGTGAAATTATGTTTTCAGTGGCGTCCTGAGCCGTTTGCGCGCGTACGGCATTGCGTCGCGCGGATTGTAAGGGATTGCTGCTTGTCATCAGTCCGTCAAAAAAAGATTCGGCCGTTTTGCCGTCGCGTTCCCACGGAGGAACAAATCGACGAAGGCGCAACGGCGACGCCCCTGAGAGAGTACGTAGAGACCTTGTACTAGCAAACGCCATTTATTCAATGTTCGTCTTTTATTATTTACGTACTGTATCACAGCCTTTTTTAGAATGTTTGACAACAGCAAAGATCAAAGGGAACACGAAAAATACGAAAGAGAAACCTCCCCCCCACCACCACTTCACACAGATCCACTACAAAACAAAAGAACAGGGTAAGGAAAACCACATTTATGCACGGCAAAAAAAAAAAATCTTGTTTTCACCATAAAAATAGACAACTACACTATACTGTGTATAGGCTGAAATGTCCATAGCTCTCGTATCGTGTTACCCGAACGTCACTCTGCACAGGAGCGCGTCGTAAAGAAATTCAATTTCATTCAACAGAAGAGGGCTTTGGGACATGTTGCAATGTGTGCGCGACACCACCGTACAGAAAAGCAGTGTCGTAGCTCTTATTGTAATGTTGCACCAACTCATACGGCGGCAATTTAGCCTTTTCCAAAAGCGATTCCTTAATAGTAAGAATGACATCCTCAAGGTACGACAGTAGAATCACCGCCATAATCATAATAGCTAGGCAGACAATATTGGAGAGATTCATGTATTTACTGGTTGTCTCCCCACTTATCAAATTGAAAACTTCGGACACCACAATATCTGAATTCGATCGTGCTTGACTGGCGAAGAAACGCGAAGCAGTCACTGAGGCGTTTGACCAGGCAAGGAAAAAAAATGCCGCTGCCCATAAAGATCCAGCGACACACACTGTTGAGTAGAGCACTATCCACACTTCCTTAAGCATCACTCCTCTCAAAGAAAAACAGCTCCACTAGACTTTGAATAAAATAGAAATGAAAACGAAATAAGTATTATTGGTAGAGAAAAAGAAAAAAAAACTGTTTTTTTTTTTTAAGAATTTACAATATATATACATATATATATATATATATATATATATATATATGTGTGTGTGTGTATGAATTACCCAACAAAATTAACGGGTGCACGGCAAACTTCATACAGCACCTCTTTCTACACCACGTACATTCACTAAATCCAACACTCCAATGGTACACAATATCAAATAAGTCTTTTGGACTTTAGATGCTGATGAAACCCTTGAATATAATCCTGTGTGCGGCGTGCCACCTCTCGTTCTTCGTCATCCTTTGCTTTTGCCCCAAGCCACTCCGTCATATCTGTACCGCGCGCCTGTCCCTGCAGCATACCTCTTTGCATTTCCACTGTGCGCACTTCGCTGCGTGACATGGCCACAGCCAATGCGCGGCGCTTCCAGAACTGCTCGTGGTACATGTTTGCCTCCTGCTCAAGACGAATAGGATCCTTGCGGCGCAAGACCTCAATGTCGCTAAGAATGTCGCGAGTGCGTTGGTCAAGAAGATTTTCGCCAAGCTGTGCCTTTGCTGCGGTCTGTAGCTTTGCTGAGCGGTACCGCACCAGTACCTGCGAGCCAACAAAGAGGAAGACAATGCCTACAAACCACTTGTGGAAGTCTGTGACAAACCAATACCACGAGGCAATGTGATTTGTCGGGTGAATGTAGACTCCCTTGGTCGTGTTGCTTAGGACTACAATGTTTCGTCGCTTTGGTGCCTCCCCCGGGGATCCAAGGGCATTCCCTGTCTGCTCCTTCCCCTTCCCACTTTCCTTTTCCTTTGCGTCCTCGCCAGAGGGCCTCTCACTCCCCGGCTCTGCCATTTTCTGAAACTTCTGTTCGCCGAACGGTGCCGCCGCGGAGTCCGCGGCATAGTCTGCGTGGAGGCGCAGTACTGCAATCGCAGCAGATGAAGAGGCACGGGAGTTAAGAAACGAAGGAACAATACGTCGCATCATGACGGAGATCCAAGCAAAGCACAAGTAAGGACAATTATAGATAATAAAAATTATTAAAAAAAAGGAAGGCTGCGAATATCTATAAATATAAATATGTATATCTATAAAGACTTATCTGGGAAAGCAAACTCGTCAAGCAATACAAGTGACTAGCATAGAAAAAAATAAAAATAAAAAATAAGGAGAAACATGGAATTCAGGCAGACATTGAAAATGCATCTTAGCGGTAGACCAAAGTTGAAGTCACTAATCGACTTCGCATGATAAACGCGTGCAAACACGATGATTAGCGGGTCACAGATATTCTAAAATAAGTAACAAATAATTTTACTTACGTCTCTTTGATAGACAACGCGTAGCAAAATAATATACAAGACAGGCAGATAAACTTAAACAAAAAAAGCTAATGAGTACAACCAAACCCGGATTTGCACCTATGATAATTTCTTTTCTTTCACCCCACACAATGAAACTTTCATTCACACACAAACGCGGGAGAGTCTCTATAAGACCGCGGAACGCAATAGTCGATGCCATATTAGCTGAAACATTTTTACCCGACGCAACGCTCCACACCACGTACACTGCACAGCTGTCACCAACCACTTCGCATTCATGCGGCAATTTCAAATCAACGGAGAAAATTTCTACATTGCCCTCAACCGACGAACAGTTCGAGGAGATCCACGCTACTAAGCCAGCACCAGGAAGACCGACATCACTTGCTTGTCTGTAAACAACACCTGCTGGGCAATCCGTTGCCATTCCTTTCGTGCCGAGCGCAAAAAAAAGAGTGGAGAACTGCCACTCGTTCTTCGTGACGCTGCGCGGGAAAAGTACACGGAGTGCTGTGCTGTCGGTAAAAGAAAACGATGTGCTATTCGCAAAACTACAGTCTGACCCCCACAATAGGCGATCCGCATGAATGTCGCGGTATGCGCTGCAGTTAACGGTAGGAATTGCAAACAACAGAAGCACCAAAAACGCCCGCAGCATCATCAAATAATATTTCGTTCTTTCTCTCTAATTCTATCACGTTCTCACTCTAAGTATGTGAAAAGGCAAAGCAAAAGAATAGAAAATAACGAATCATGACAGATTGCGTTGACATTCGGATAATAAACAAGAGTGGCCAAGTTTACACACACATACGAAAAACAAAAGGCATATGTATATGTATATATATGTGTGTTATTCAATGTCACACGAATGTCTTAATAAAGTTGTCGAATGAATACAGGTATCAAAGATATGGCATAAAAAAAAAAAAACGGATGAAAGCAGGGCATAGCAGCACCTGGAATGAGCAATGAATATTATGCACCCACTTTGCCCCTTACCATACCGTCATCCATGCCAGGCGGCTTCAGTTTATTTTACATCACAGTGAATCAGTCACAATTTTTTCCCCTTTTCATCCGCTCTTTATCTTTGTCCTCCACTCTCTTTCTCCATACAATTACATATATATATATATATATATATTGGTTGTTTATCGCTTTACTCTACAAAAAAGACCTATCAGCCAGTACATGTAACTTCAGTCGGAAGGCAAAGTGCATAGCAACAAGTTATGTGTGCTTGGATGCATCAAAATCATACATTAAGTCAAACAGAGCACAGCGCTATCCTTGAACACTGCGCACACACAGCACCCGCAAAAGACGGCCTCATACAAGATTTTCATACATTCACACGTAAGCACAAAGAATACTAATCACAAATTGTTTTTTTTTTTTTTTTTTACAATTCATAGGCAGTGTCTAAATGTATATCCACTTGTAAATGTGTATATGTGTGTGCGTGTGTGGGGGGGGGGGGGGAGGAGGGGTGCACCTCCCCTCCTAAAAAAAACAAAAAAAAAAATAAAAATGGAGACTTGTTACACTAAGTAGGCTTTTTGTTTTCTGTTTCCACACCTTTTTGTCACATGACTTTTCGCGTTCTAACTAACTGCGGGAAAGTAAATATAAAGGGGGAAAAAAAGTCTAGCATGTAATACTTTTTAATTAGTATTCTTTTTTTTATTTTTGCTCCTGATAATCGTTCAAGGTTTCCTAAAGCTCAAAGTATCCGCCTCCTCTGCTGCAATGCCGCGAGGACATCGGACTCAAGGCAGTGGAATTATGAAAGTGCCATTACGAGCGACCGTCCTTTATCAAGGAAATCACTTTGCGCAACTCAAACAGTTCCCTCTCACGCACGAGGGCTTGCTTTTCCATTGCAGTAAGCCCACCTTCCGGTCCATTGTGCATGGAGCAGAGTTGGTCTACGTGTAAAAAGTTGCACTCGCTGAGTCGAGTAGTAATTTCGTTATCGGTGATATTTGGATCGTGCCGAATATTGCAGAAGACATGCATTTCTTCTCCATTATCAGTGAACTTCACATTTTGCACATACTCCTCGGGGAGGTGGCACGCGGAGGCAATATCCTTCACGAGCGCGTGGTGCAGTGCGTCCGGCGTCCAGACAATAACTTTTGCCCATCCCTTGCCTGGAAAAATGCGTGTGTGGTATGTTGTACACTGCGAATCTGTTGTGCGCGGTCGCCATCGCTCATCATGGAAGAGAGCGTTTTCCAATGCATCGGCAGCACTGCGAAGATATATTTCGAGCATACGCGCATCCTCCGCCTGCGCGTCGCGCTCATTTCGCAGTTTTTCTGTCTCCCCGTGAGCCTCGGCAAGACACTCGCGCAGGACTCGTACCTTATCTGCAAATGGTCCATCATCGGAGACATCGCGGCGGCCTTCCTCTGCGAGCACATCCATTAATTGCCGACTGTACGACGCGAGTGTGCCCTGCAGCAGTGAACATGTGGCACGCGTTGTTGTCTGCTGATTAATGTCGCCCCCGCGCGTGGGCGATCGCGCGCTGGTGGGGGGAGTGCGGATGTACCCGCTTGACTCGGACCGCTCGGGGAAGTCCCTGTCGAGCGCGATCTGCTCCTGCAGCTCCTGCACCTTGTCCTCGAGCCCTCTCCGCTGCGTCTGCTCGCGCAGCAGCACACTCTGAATGACCTCGCGGTCCCGCAGCGCCTCGGTGAGGCAGTCGCGCAGCAGCGTCTCCGTCTCCTCCTCCGTCGGGGGCCGGCGCGGCATCCGCGGCGGGGAGTTCCGCGGGCACGCAGAGGCCACGCGCGACGGAAGCGCCCGCGGCGGCGCCGGCGCCGGCCCCCCGCGCTCCCGCAGCGCCTCCTGCGCGCGGTGAAGGCCCTCACATGTGTCCATCGAAAAGGTGTCGGACGGGACAAACTCGCGGAGAATGAGGGAGGCACGCGCACAGCACACTTCACGCACAGCGAGTTCCGAGCGCAACCGCTTGAGTTCAGCCTTTTGGCTGCGCACGAGCTGCGTGACGGATTGGTGCCGCCAGATGCCATTATCGCGGAGCAAAAGGAGAAGCCATCCGCACGCCTCGTCGGCGGCTATGCGCACGCGCTCCATGGCCTCATCTTGTTTCATGGAGTCATACATAAATTCACGCTGTCGCTGCGCTAAGAGACGCTGATGCTCCGCGGAGGACTCCTGCGCCTCCCGTACGGCCGCCTCGCGCGCACGTAAGAGTCCTTGCAGTCGTGCAATTTCGTCCTCCGCATCGCGAAGTTGCCGTAACAACGCATCCACCTCTTCTTTCTTATCCGGGTGTGTGGCGAAATATGCGGATTCGGGTGTCGACGGCGACAGGGTTCGCTGAGGCGCGCGGTGGCTCAGGCGGTGAAACGCCGCAGCGTGCAAGACGTGGAGATTATAGAGACTCTCCAGCTCCAGCACCGTCAACTGCTCGCGACGAAGAGACTCTTCGAGGAAAATATCCACCTGCGAGTAGGCGCCGAGAAGACGAGGGGTATAATGAGTTTGTGCCTCAGGGCTACGCACAATGGAAGGGTCAGCAAGCGCCCGACGCGGTGTTTGCGCGAACTGCCGTGGTGTATTTGTCCGTGTGCAAAACGAAGTACGTCTATCACGGTCCAAGGCAGCCTCTCGGATGCTGCAAAGAAGATGCTTTGGGATGACAAGCGCCTCCAGTGACGCCGAGTCCACCCCAGGACGAACACATATTCGGCAAAAGACAGCAGTAGGCGTTGCGGAAGATGTCTCATCGCAGCGAAGGATCGTAATCTCTCCTTTTTCGGCCAGTAATTGCTTTGCGGCCTCCACATGAACATTGTCGTCATACATTTCGTCCTCGTCAATGGCGGGTTTGCTGGTTTCGTACAAACGCAGTTGCGCCGAAAGCTGTGATGATTCACGATTCAGTTCATCTAATCGTTCATCAATAGATGCCAATTGCGCGCGTGCGCCGTAGGAAAGTAACTCACTGGTAACCCATTTTTGAAGCAAACCCGCTATATGCGATCCTGCAGAAATTTGATCATGCGCAAATAACGGATTTTTAAGAAAGTGTTCGGTCATTAGATATGTATGTCCTTCATCCAAGCTACACACACTAGTTTCTCCGGCTAGAATATCGTCAAAGGCTTCGGATTGCAAAAAATGTAACATTTCTTTCCACTCTTCCTCATCGGTTTTTGCAAGTAACTGGATACGTAGCAATGCCATAACAGACTGAACTGCAAGCCGAACTGAGGGTGGGGGATGCCGAACAGCATAAAATTCATTCCAGAAATTAGATCCAACACGACGAATGGCTTCGCGCGCAGTGTCAGCCAAACTCTCGCTGCGAATAACTTCTGTCACATGGAGATCGCGGGAAAGACCGTCTATGTCATTTTGAATTTCCTCCCGACGACGACGAATATTGGCCACGGCGACTTCATTGTTCTGTCCAAACTTTGACTTTTGATCGCCGGACGGGATGCGGCTTTGCATCGCTGTTATAAGTTTCCATGAACCCATTAGAAGAAATCCATTGGAAGCCGGTTCGTCCTGACCGGAATCCTCTCCTTTCCTTAACAAAAGGATTGTACCAATAGACCAGAGCCATCGACCCGTATCTGAATGGGATTCATACGCAACAATATCACCAACAGAAAGAGGCCTTGTGCTTTGCGGCGTTTCAATGTCCACCGCACATTCAGGTAGCGGAGACAAGGAGAGCATTTCCTCATACGTCGACAAGTGCACCTCCGGATTCCTTTTAATATTTCCGCTCCATGCGCCCACTTCTCCATTACGAGTAGTGCCGCCAGCATTAACGCCGTCTGCTCCTATGCGCCTATACATGACTACAGTGAGTCCTTATTTCACTAAGGTCACAGGCACCAATGTACACAGAGGAAAATGTGTTTAATAAAAAAGACAAAAAAAAAGGGGGAGAGAAGGTAAAAAAGGGGAGAAAAGACAGTCTGCAACGAAGAATAAAAATCAAGGCATAACATACTACACAGATAAAGATAAAAAGAATCAACAATAATTAAGACACCCCTCGTGATACACTGCACACACACACACAAAAAAAAAAAATAGAGCTTGAGCATCAAAGTTAAATTAACATTAAAGCTTAAATAATTAACCCTGACAAAGACACATGGCTGTACGCCTATCTTATTCGTTGTTATGCTCTCTATACTTTACTCTCTTTAAATGAAATTCTTTGCATATTTCAACATAGTTCAGTACCCCTCCCCCTCCAAAAAAAAAAAAAAAAATCATAAGCTTACTGAACAAAAACTTCTACTCGTTTACATATTTTTGTGCTCGTTAACAACGCTTTCACATACCAGCGACTTCAAAAAAAAAAATGCACATATATATTTCAGAAACAGAATGTCAATCGCAGACATTCCACGGAAACAACAATATATATACATATATATATATATATATAACATATGTAGTCCTCTATATTGATCAAGAAACAATAGATGCCTTTCCATCAGGTACCCTCTTTTGCGAAGTCACCAAATAACATATTCGAAAAACCAGTAATCATACGAATGTGTATGGTCTTCCTAAAGGAGCAGACAACTTTACCCTACTCCTTGTGCATCCTATTGATACACAGAAACATGAAACTGTGAGTGGTGTTGTCGGAGATCCCATCCCAACGAGTTCAGCTGCGCATCCCTAAAAAACGGATCGAGAGATGATATTGCGGTGCCTTTTGAGAATCCAGTGCTGTTTTGCATAACCTTTAATCCTCCGCAACTTCGACATCACCGCGTAAAGATCACAGAAGTAATTGGATGCACAAGCTACACCAAGCACAGTTCTTATATCGATCACAAGACACTATATATCTTAACAAGAAATCGATTTCTCTCAAAAACTTGTCGGTGGAGTCCTCTCCAGAGATGTCTCATGCATCAAGCGTACATTGCCAAACCCATACTCTCCATGTAACCACAATGATGTAAAATTTCTAATTTTTCAAAAAAAAAAAAAATAAAAAATATATAATATTAATGTAGATACCACAAAAGCCAAAAATTTCAAGAGCAGAGGTGCAAAAAAAAAAAAAAAGAGACAGACACGAGCAACATGTTACTTTCTTCTATGAAACCTTTCAAGACAGGGAAAGCGCCACCGTAGAACACTACGCCAGCATAAGGTCAATGTATGGTAATTATCGATGTGAGTAAAAAAGACATAATATTTCGTACTCTTCCACTTACATATATATATATATATATGTATATATTCGTGCCTGTAAGGGAAAACTAACGAAAACACTTATTTGTCTCACACATCCTCGAAAATTTTGTTTTTGTTTTTAAAAGTAAGCACTTTGACCCTGTGACTTTCCCAGAGATGCAGCAGTTTCAGGCATGACCACTCTAATGGGTGGGTCATTAAAAAAACTCTTCGATGCAAGTCTTTGATGCGTCGCATTCACAACCCTAATAGACGCTGAATCCATAGATTGACTTCCGTTGTTGCCCAGCGGGGAACCCATAGATATCCCATTCGAGCTAACCACACCTCTTATACCGGGCACCGCTGGCATCGCACTGGCTGCACTAGCATTGTCGTCACGCAGATGATTACGATGCGATTGGGCTTTTGTTGTAAAATCAGCCGCCGGCGTTGGAACAGAAGAGACATGTGTTGCCTCTTCTGCTCCGGCTCCGCCAGCAGCGCCTTCTCCACTGGATCCGTTGGTGTTGTTATTGTTATTCATATTTTTGGTGGTGGTCTCATTGTATATTGTCTGGTTTGCCCATGAACCCTTATGAGGAGATACAGACTCCGTCGTTCCAAAAGGAGAACCTGTCGCCCAACCTGTTCCCCGCAGTGTCGTACTTGCATTTCTGTTAAATTCCCTATAAACATCCAAAGGGGCGGGATTCGAGGCGGAGCTACTGCCCAGTCCAGCAGCGCTAGGAGTGCCCGTGCCGGCTAATATAGACCAATGCCTTCCATTCACACTCGTACTGCGCTGAAGATGAATAAGTGCGTCCTGGCTTTGTTTAAGTTCTTGAGCCAATTTTCCACGGGCTGTGTCTGTTTTGGATAACTGCTCACGTAACTCGGCGACCTTATTGTCCAAGTTCCGCACTCGCTCTGCTGAGGACCCCAACTCTTCCTCTAGCCGATGAATATTGCTCACTTTTTCTTGTAATAACTCCTCCTGACTCCGCAATTGAGTTCCCTTCATACGCTCATTTTCTTTTAAACCTTTAATGTGCTTCAATTGTACGGCAATAATGTGATGCGATTTTGCGAGTGATGCTTCCGATTGTTTATTTCGTTCTGCCATCTGCTCATTTTGCGCAGTAAGAATACGAATGTATTCATCTTGCTTTTCATGTTGTTGCCGCGTTGTTTTTAGTTCTTCTTCTCGCGACTTTAGCGCCTCAATGAGTCCACGCTGTCTCTCCTGTAATTTTACCGAATTCAGTTCACTATCTGTCATCGTACGCAAAGCCTGTTGTCGAAAATTTTGCAGTTCTTCATTGGATGTGCGAAGTCCTTCAAGTTCTTTTAATTGTGCATTGCCCCTATCCTCCGCAATACGCAGTTGAGACTGAAGGGCGAGTTGATTGGACTCCAGTGATAAAGCACGTTGCCTTATCTCTTGTAGACTCCTATCCTTTGAACGCACATCATCTAGCAACTGCTTCTGCACTTCTTCAGCCTTTCGTGTGACAATGCGAAGTTCCCCTTCAAGAGAATTCCGTAGCTGCAATAACTCACTGGCGTGTTCCTCACGTAGTTGGCTAGTGCTTGTTAATTGATTCTTTTCGTGTTTGGAAATCGCCTCTCGCAACTCCTCACGAAGTCGAGACCGCTGCTCCTCCAAAGAGGCAATTTCACCTTTAAGTTCATCTATGTTCGTCAATGCCTTACTGGACTCTATGCGTCGCTCTTCAGTGTGTTTAAGGTATAATTTTTCATAGTGTTGATACCGTTCCGCTAAATATCTTTTTTGCCCCGCGTCTCCTTGACGCATCAGTGCAAGAGAAATGTGCTCCACCGTACGAAAATCTGTTCGTTCCAGCACACGTAGAGTACCTCGCATGTTATCACGACTATCCACGACAAAGCAAACCGAATAAGGTGTGACACCAGATACAATGCTATTGAGCATGGACACAAGAAATTTCGGAAATCCACTGAAGTCTACGAGGAGTTCTAGTCTTTGTTTAAACGATCCATAATCATCCTCCAGTAGTTCTAATTCAAAAAGAAAAAATGCATCAGTAGGGTCTGTCAGTCGAATAATAACTTTCCGCGAAAGACCATTGGAACCACCACGTCCTGTTTGAACAAATATACCAAGATTACGACATACCTCTTCCCGGTCCTCAAGTTTAATGTAAACTGGAATAAGAACCTCTAGCAGAACAGTGTCTTCCGTCGCCACTGATGTTTTGTGTGTGGATGCAGCAGTGGCGGAGGTATCATGCACTGCAGTTGTGTGCGATACGTTCCCAATGCTCCGCTGAAACTCGCGCCACATTGTTGTGTCGTGCACACCACTGGAGTCCACACATATATTGTTCATCTTTTAAGCTCGACTCGGCAAAAAAAAAAAGAAAAACAATAACAAAACAAAAAAAAAAAAATCTCTCTCTCTATGTATATATGAAGAAATAATCTTAAGCGAACTAATGATATGGATAATGAAACAAAAACAACTAATTCACAATTCTAAAAAAAAAAAAAAATAGAAAAAAATGAATTTAAAACACAAATAAACACACACAGAAAAAAAAAAAAGTGCTTCAGACACAGTACATGTCTTTTTATAACGTAACCATTCCGTGTCACGCACAGAAATAATATAGAAGAGATGACAAAAAAAAAAAAAAAAACAGACTGAACAAACTCACGCCAATAGAATAAAATAAAGGAGACTAAGAAAAGAAAAAAATTTTTTTTTAAAAAAAAAAAAAAAAACTCCCTCGTCTCCCCATCAATATATCCTACCTAGAACATTTCGTGTTTGATCCAGTCATTTAATTCATAATGTGATTCTTAAAGGTCTAGCGAGAAAAAAAAAAAGAACAAAAAAAAAAAAAGAAGACATCATGTATAGCCGCGCGATAACTCTGTGTAAATATTTTTCGTAGAATAAACAACATATAAATACTTCAAGAAATCAATGTATTTCATACGAATTTAACCTTTGAATACGGACAGTATTTCTTCCTCCAAATGTTAAGGCAATACTGATCGTCTTCTTTTTCTTTTATACTGTTATTGTTACTTTTGTTTTTCAACGAAGCGCTAACAATATTCTCTCTTTGTTTCTCTTTTTCTTGCTAACCGGTGGAGTTTTTCCCATCTCTCTCCCTCTCTCTCTTTTTTTTTTTTTCTTTACGCATTAGGCAAAGCCTCACTCAGTTTGCAGAGCGGCTTTCCTGTACAAAGCGACGGCGTAGCGCGGCATCACGCTGTTGCTGAACATTTGCCTCATTGAGCTCCTCCTCACTGACTAACTCAGCAGCAGCACTGCAAGAGGCAAGACGAGATTTATAAATCTGTTCATTGAGTACCTTACGTGAAGTCATGCTGGAGACACGATCGGCGACGTAGTCCATCGGGGTTTGGTAAAAGTTGCCTTCGTTCAAGGCCATGGCGACAAAAACAAACACAATAGCATACCGAGCCATGGCCAAGTGGTTCGCCTTCTCCGAGGGGTCCTGCCGCCACTTACGCTTAAACCACGAGAAAATGGGAACATTCCATCGCGTGGGGATCCAGTGGTCCGCAGTGTCGTGCAGGAGGACTGCAATGGGAATCCCCACCACAACGGCGAGAGCAAAGGTCTTGCTACGAATCATAGGGAATTTTAATTCTTCCGCACGATGCACAAGAGAGCTCACCCCTATCGCTATAGAGTCCATGTCCTGTCAGATAGCCTTTTTTTTTTTTTTTAAGTTCTCTCTTTTAATCTTTTGTTTTTTAAAAAATATATATAAGGAAGTGATTGTCTCTCTCTTTTTTTTTTTTTTCTTGTAGTCGTCAAAAAAAAAAAAAAAATGTCTCTTAAAAAAAATGAGAAACAAAAACAAAAGTTGAGACATACAGTACAAGCAATGTTCGCTGTCAATGTAAAGCAACTGTTAGCCAACATTCAGAAAGTACAAGAAATATCTCTGATACACTTCAGCCTTTATAATAGTATAAAAAATCGAACAATGGCTTCCTTTCATTCAGACGCTACACTAGAACCCTGACTCGCTTTATCTTCACGGAGTCAGAAAACTTATTAAATACGATAAAAATAAACTTCCAATGTTTTTCTTTCGGCGCTACGGTCTTCACACACCACTCTCTTCATCCCACACCTTAAAACAACAACAAAAAAATCATACACATACACGCGCACGTCGATTGGTGTAACAAAGAACAACTACAAGAATACAAATATCATTTCAACACCTAAAGCAGAAACCGACTAATAGACATAAATGGTATTTTCTATTTGGTAATCATTCCTGCACAATCATCGCAAACCTTCACAGTACCTGTGAATCCGAGTGCAGGTACTACGGCTTTTGTATCGCTACATGTAGAGCACACCAAGCGGCCACAGCAACGGCAATGGTGGCGAGAAAACCTACCAATTGACATCCGGCACATCATGCATGTGGTGGAAGCATCATCTGGTTGCCACACTTTAATGCGGACCTTTTGTCGTCGAAGACAAAAAGGGCAATCCCACTGTGGCGGAGGTGAAGCAAACCGAGTACCGCAGTTAGGACATTTGGGAGTATACGAACGATTAAGAAGATCCTGAGTAGCAGATGGTGGAGCTTTTGATGTGTGTACAGTATGTTTTTGTTCTATATTCCGCATGGCATCATTACTAAAGTCGAGTGGATGATCTGCCACGTAATCTTCCCAATCCTTTTTCTGTGAAGTCAATTTTTTCGCTTTTCGCCGCGTCTCCTCTGCGGCGAGGGCCTCTTGTTCCTCCATTAACTCCCGTGCCCTCGCCTCGCGCCGCTTCCGCTTTTTCTCCGCCTCGCGCAATCGCTCCTCCTCCGCCGCCGCGGCGGCGGCCTCCTCGGCGGCCTCCTGCTCCGCCAGCAGCGCCGCCTCCGCCGCGGCCGCCTCCGCCTCGCGGCGCCTCCGCCGCTCCTCCCGGCGCCGCCTGCGCGCCTCCTCCGCCTGCCGCTGCGCCTCGAGCTCCGCCGCCTCCGCCTCGCGCCGCAGCCGCTCCTCCGCGTCGCGCTCGCGCTCGATCCGCTCGCGCCGGCTCAGCAGCTCCACCTCCCGCCGCGCCGCCTTCTCCTGCCGCGCACGCAGCGCCGCGCGAAGCTCCTCCCAAATCTCATCCGCGTGGCGGTCGGTCGACATCTCGCCGTAGATCTTCGCCATGTCCTTCACGGAAACATACTCCAGCAAGGCCATGTCCTCCTCGGAGTACCCAGACTTCAGGGACTTCAGCAGCCTCTGCACAGGCTCCCCCAAGTCCTCAAAGCGAATGGTGCCTTTTCCGGTCATGTCCACAATGCACACTTAAAAAAAAATCACGCTACACAACAACAACACAAGAATATATATATATATATATATATATATGTATTATTATAATTATTATTATGATTATTCTGTACAACCCAAAGCGTAAAATCGTAAAGGACAAAAAAAAAATGCTAAACTGTAAAGATTTTTTAAAAGGTATACTTTCAAGAGACCTCAAAAATTCGAAACAAAAGCAAAAAAAAAAAAAGCTGTTGAAAGCTAAATACATATAATGGAAAACAAATCATTTTGAATTGGCATGAATTTTACTAATTCCCCCACTGCCTTTCACTGCTATCGTTACTTAAGCAGCTTTCCAAACATGCACCATGGTCACTCGCTGTCACTTTTCGGTGTTGGCATCTTTACACCTGTCCAAAAGTAATGTCCGGTGTTGAACCTACTTGAAAGTGAAAACTTTATTTGAAGTTGACAACTTGCGATAGATTTTAAAATATCTGGACATGTAACAACATACTGCAGGTCGACATTCCGCACTTGATGCTGCAGTGCGTGGGACGTAAGGTCCTTAGGAGGAACAAATTTTGTCCAGTCATGGACACCCGGTTCCACCAGGCCCGTAATATATTCAGCAACCAAAATATGACTAATTGCAGTCTTAAGGGATTTATCCATTGTTGACATAATAAGAAGACCCCCAGGCTTCGTGGCACAACAAAGATCCTCGACAAATCCTGCGGCGTTCTCCACATGCTCGATAACCTCCGAAGCAATAACCAAATCAAACTTTTTCTCTCTACTTTTAACCAAATCATTAAGAGAAACATATTCATAATCAAGTGTCGTAGAACTACCTTCTTGACTTACCTTAGAGTCCAAAACTGCATTCGTTTCGCGTAGTACCCTTTCCCTTCGGGACTTCGCCACACCAATACTTTCCTCGCACATGTCAATACCTAATACATTGCCTCCCAGACGAGCCAAACTCTCACAAAGCACCCCTCCACCACAGCCAACATCCAGAATGCTCATACCTTGCTGTATTCCAACCGGGCTGAGAAAATTTGATCCACGAGAGAAGTGCTTACATGCATGATTGATGTAGTTCACACGAACAGGGTTAAATAAGTGAAGTGTGCGAAGAGGTCCGTTGGGGTCCCACCAGTGGTCCCTTAGGCGCTTAAATTTCGCAATTTCAGCCGCTGAAACACCACGCGCTGCGTTTGACATTCCCGCCAATATCGAAAAAAATATCCTCTCCAATATATATATATATATATGAGTTTCTAAAAAAATTTCAAAAAGAAAAAAAATTCTAAGAAAAACAAAGACGCGCAAGTATATATTACAAGAACAAACTCTGGTATATGTGATATCCGTCAATTCTGTCTTCGTTGACTTCTTCCTTTAATTGAGAGAAAACACTCTAAGTGTAACGCATGTGCGCCTCTCAAAAGTAAAAAAAAAAAAAAGTAGACTAGCAAATGTACTTTTTTTTTTTTAAGTAATTTCCAGAAATTTTTTAGGATTCTTGTAGAAAAAAGTATTACAACAAGAAAATGGCAAAAAAAAAACAAAACAGAAAATATTTATGCCACGCATCTGGCAGCAAAACTGGAGTAAAAATAAGGCAGAATAAACCTTACCAATCACCATGCAAGAAGAAGAATAATAATAAGCGATAAATCAGACAACAAACAAAAAAAAAATTATTACTTTCATTCATTCCGATTCCTAAGTTCATATACATATACACACAGACATATGTATATTTATTTATTTACTTTTGTTTTGTATAGTCCAGAGATGTTGCAAAGTACGTGCAATCCGCTCCCATATTCGAAAGAATCCTCTTTATCATCAACTTCAAAGTGTGTGAAAAAAATAATAATAACAATAAATAAATCAATACACCAAAGTACGAAAGAACACTTTATCTATATCTATATATATATATATATATATATATATAAAGAAAATCCACGTATACTAATAACCCCCAAAGGCCATACCGAATTGAGCATTGGGAATCATTACGCAATCCTATCCTCTTCCTTCACTCATCTTTTTTATTCAACAATTCTGAATTTACGTAAATACGAACAATAAACTCAGAACTTTTTTTTTCTTTTTTCTTAGAAAGAGGGGATTTGCTAAGCATATGTGCACGAGAGATTTCTGTACATTCTCCTGCATTCTTCTGACCATCACTTGTTTTTTTTTCTTTCTTTCTACAATCGCACTGAACACCAATTGTGTATATTTTTGAAGAGTAATGCCCCATTAGACAGAAACAAAAGAAGAGGGGGATAAAAAAAAAAAAAAAGCATGAGAGCAAGATAGGGGAAAACATAAATTATGAAAGATAAAGTAAACGTATTATGACTCTTCTTGACTTCAGTCCGCGAAAGCTAAGAAACATGTAAACAAACAAAAAAGTTCCGTAGCAAGATTTGATAAAGCCAATCATTGACTCAATAACAAACCAAGATATAAAGCATATCCTGCAAACACCAATCCCCACACCGACTCCTCAGTCCCCTCTCAGATAAAAAAAAAAAAAAAAAATCTCAAATACATTAATCAGAAAAAAAAATTAAAGGGTGCCCACGTATATATATATATATAATCGCATTTTTTTTTCTGATAAATACATAAAAGAAAAGAAAGAGACGAATTGACACAGAGAGACTGAGTCCAAGCCACCGACAAGGTGGTCCTATTCTTCCACTAACAATAGTCTGCAAAGCAGAGCAAACGCAAAATCTCCGGCATGACAGTAATCTGAATAAGCTCAAAATAATAACAGAAAAAAGGCGATTCTTTTCACCTCACTTTTTTTTTTTTTGCCTTCTTCTTTCCAAACGATTCACCTTTTTTTTTTTTTAAAAAAAAAAAGAAAAAAAAAAATCATTTGTGAGCCTTTACGGGAGCAGTGAATATCTTTATTTCATCGTTCTCCCTTCGTACCAAAAAAAAAAAAAAAAGGTCGCAACTGAGTTTGAGCAACACTACGAGTTGCCTGTACAAAACCCCCACAGTACTTTCCGCATCTCGAATTCATAACGCACATAGACAGCGAAACTCACAAGTCGAAAAAAAAAAGAAAATAAAAAAAAAATGTGTATATATATATATATATATATATATATAAAGAGTGGTAAGAACCAATAAAAATTTGGAGGAGGGTAATAAAAAGAAGGTAAAAAAAAAAGAGAGAACAAAAGTGTATGACAACAACGAAAGGCCTATCAGCACAAAAAAAAAAAAAAGTCATCGATTAACGTGGCATTTTTTTTTTAATCCAAAAACCTAACAAACGCTGCAAACTACGTTCCTCTAAAATCCTATTCACCCTTCATTCTCCCTCCGTAAAAAAAGAAAAAGAAAAAGAAAAAATCTTCACCGCGACCAAAGGTAAACAGTACAAAGCAGAGAGAAAAAGTAGAAGCGATACCTTTTCATGTTACATCACTTCAATAGAATCAATGTACCTTCACCTATCCTGAAAATAATAATAATAGTAATAATGATAATAATAATAAAGATGAGGCCACGCATCCATCCACAGAGTAATACATCCCCCTTGCTACTCCCAGAATTCCAATAATACCCACGAGCGAAAGAAATGGGGAAAAAAAAAAAAAGAAATCCTCAAAAAGCATTTCTTGTTCCGCACTCCGACGAGCGGTTTGATTAAAAATATCCCGTAACAACTGTGTATCTTTATAAAATACCCAGCGCCGAAGCCCACAGATCTTTCTTCCTAGTAATACCACTAATTGTCTTGTCACTTATGAGTGTTGGGCACACATTCGCGCGGCGGAGGCTCACAAGTGCCCGCAGCGCCTCCCCGCTCTGCAGGCACTCCTGCACGCCGGCAGGGCATCCCGGGCAATTCATAATTGTGTCGAGCGCCGGGGACCGCAGCACCATGTGCGAGATCTGATTGTTCACCCCCTCCAGCCGCGCAGTAAAGGGCACATGCAACAGTACGGTCTCCGCCTTCGCCACGCACGAGTCACCCGTGTCGCGGATGGTTTGTCCACCGTGAACGGATTCGTGCGCACACTGTGATGGTAACGTTTGAATAGGCACAGATGGACTCCAACCTAAGAATGGACGCGTGTGTCGAAGTCTGTAATTGCCTTTAAACTCACACAATTCACTCACAGCGTCTCTCCCTGTTGCGTGTTCGACAAGTGCATTTTCAATATCAAACCCAGACAAGAGAACAATAAAAAAGTTCTCAAGTAACTTCACGTCCCCAACGATACCATTCACTTGGCATGTAAAACACTCGTCATTTGTGCAAATTTCACTCATGGTCTCCTGAAAACGATACTTTTTGAGATCAGGGCCCGTCTGGCTCACACAAAAAGGGCTCCAAAAGCGCTCTAACAACCGCTGCATTGCGCGGCGCGTGGGGTGCGGCTGGAAATCATCATTAAAGCCCGAGTGGATACCGCGGAGGCACAAAGACGACGAACAACAAATGCGAGTCAACCGTCTTAGTCTCATCAAGAACGAATAATAAATAAAAAAAAAGAAAAGATCACGTTCAATATTTTTTCTTTGTATAAAAATACTTCTGTATATATCCTCCAAAAAAAAAAAATTATCTAGATAAATAAATCACCGGGACTTGAATTCAGACTTGTGTAATTCGTATCGTGCACCTATCATTATATGAGATTAAATATATATATATATATATATATATATATTAATATAAACGGAAACCCCAAAGAAAAGTAAAAAAAGAAAAGAAAAGAAAAGCAAAACAGTTTCGTTGAACATAAAGCTAATACCTTGAGGGTTGTTATTATTATTATTATTATTATTATTATTATTATATATATATATATATATATATATATTAAGCGCATTCATCGTTAGTTAGTTTTTTTTTTTTTTTCATTTTATATACCAAACTATTCTATATACAAAGATGTGTGACAATCAACCGATAGTAACAACAACAACAGTAAATAATAATAATAATAATAACAGTAGGTAAAACGGAGCGTATCTTTGTTTTATGGCCAACCTACGGAGCACGCTGGATAGCAAACGTTTTTCATGATATCAGAATTCCAACAAGAAACATAAAGTGTTTGCGTGAATTCAGATAAAACACACACAAAAAAAAAAAAAAACGTGCCGTACGAACTAAAGAAATAAAAAAATCTTCATTTTAGTTTTCCAGCATGCATCAATGGTGTTACCCAGCGAAAGATCCAAATCTTTATTCCTCAAAGGGGATGGCATATGTAAAGGCAAATAACATATACGCACGAGATTCAGTTGATGAGAGTGGCCATATCTAAAAAGTCATCGCAGAAAGAATGACGCATTGCGCATGCGATATTCTCCACTTTTCCCAAAAATCTGTTTCATGCGTTTCATAGTTCGCAATTCTGTTCCGCGCAAAAAGCACAGAAAATGAATTGTCTGACAAATACCATTCGTACCGAATGTAAATCAAAAAGAAAAAAAAAAATTGCTTGGGGCACTCATTTCTCAGTTTTAAATCCGACGCACACTTCAAAAACCAAGAGGCGAATGCAAGATTTTATAGAGTATTAATCAATGACAACAATAATAACAATAAAACATAAATCTAGAGAAAGAAGCGAATAGTGTGTACAATATCAGACCATTGGCTATCTCCTTCTTTAATGAAAGACAGTGAACGCTTTATACACATATATGCCAGATGGGTGTCTTCTTCGATATCCACACTTCGCTCCATAAAGTACATACACCAACGGAAAAAAAAAAAAAAAAAAACTATTCGTATATACGCATTCTTTTTGTTTAGTAAACAATAGTGCAGTGAAAATAAAACCATATGTTTTGGTAACATAATTTCCTTTTTTTTTTTTTTTCCTTTTTCACCACTACCCTTTTCTGTTTTTATCATAAAATCCAACCATTACCGTTTATTTCTCTCTACCCAAACATAAACGCCCCTTTTAACTTTTTTACGTACAAAATGTGCTTTCATATCTATCACCACTTTTGCCCAGTTGAGTTGCGCTTCTTTAATAGGCACGAGCTCCCACGGATTGACACAGAGATTCTTATAATTGACTCGTTCCAAACTTCGCGGAGTTTCTTCATGCATCCTCCCATTTCCTTGCTGTTCCATTTTCCTTGACGAACGCGTTAAACGCACAGCATAGACTCCTGTTTGCTTATAGTTCGGCTCATAAAACAAAAATTCCCGAGCATTCCACATAAATTCAACAGAGTCGACCAATTCGTCCAATTTCATCTGCACATGTATACTACAAAATGGCAATATAGAAGATGCAGAAGGCCCTGTCGAGTTCGTCCTCGCATGGCTTTTAAAGAAGAACGGATGATGCCGAGTTGGCCATGGAGCTTTTAAGCCAGTGTGGAGCATTACAATCAACATGGCACCACCGGGTACAAGAAGTCGAAGTCCCTCAACAATAGAGTCACATCCATTGCGTATGGAAATGATAGGAAGAACGCCATGAATCAAAACGTGCGTTGCGGAGGAATCACGAAGAGATGATTTGATACCGCTCTCAACATTGATATGAGTTTGATAAGAAATGGCATCCTCCGCCAATTGGGGAATGAGTTCCACTCCATAGCAACGCATGCGCCGCAATGGATCTGGTGGACAAAAACTATGCAACAGATTCGCATTTGCAGAGCCCAGTTCAACAAGAACAACATTTTCCGACTCATTTGCGCTAAACACAACAGGGTCTGGTCGACTGCATGCCGCCTCGACATCTTTCTTATGCCATTGACGACACGAGGCAATATCCGCTTCAATACGCATTACTAATTCCGTGAGACCCAACGCCGCCAACACGGCGTTTCCCTGGACTACAAGGTTTGCAGGAGACTTGCCTCCATGATAGACATTCAGCCACGAACGAGGCTCAAAGCGTTTTGTCTGGCGGCGCCGGTCTGTCCATTGGGATGTGGTATTTTGAATTGTAGCCCCCCTCAGCTTTGCCGGCACCCATGCCTTCTCCGGGAGACACTGCAGCCATTCGCCCTTCACCGATTTGTTATGCGCAGTGGAGGGGAATTCAGTCTTGCAGCTTTGCGAATCAAAGACATGAAGTGACGGGGGAAATGACTTTGTAAATACAGACGAAATAGGGTAATGACGATTGAGTTTAACAGAACAGCCGGTATCCAAATGTTTGAATTGCGGAATTTTTTGAGGCGCATCTAAAAAAATTGTATCGGATGTATTCAAGAGCAGCATGGATCCAGTACAAAAGGCAAAAACAAGAGCAGCAAAGCCTACAAATGCCTTCATAAATGAAGAACTACCGAAGTTTACAACACGGCTTTTGTCCCCTCCGACCATTCCTCATATACAATACCGATTTCAGTTCAACTATATATGTATTTGTATATAAAAAAAGAGAGGTCCTTAGAAAAAAGATACACATACGCAAAGATTCACGGCATGGATGCCTAACAGACAAGAATACAAAAAAAAAAAAAGTAAAAAGTACAAAGTTATTCCAAATTTTTTTTTTTTTGTGTGTGTGTCTGTTTTTAATCGCTTTTTGGTCGCCTACAAGCAAACAAACAAAAAAGCAATAAAATACCTCTCAATACTAAATTCACAGACGAACGGCAAATACATATAAATTATACTTTTTTTTTTTTTTTGCGTTACTTTGCAATGTTTGCCCCTTTCTCTTTTATTCCACCCCTCTACTGCGAGTCAGGTGGACTGCAAACAAGGAAAGCAGTGAAACCACATATATATATGAACAACAACAAAAACAATGTTAGGCATACTGCTAGCCCACAGTTTTCTACAGTTATATATATATATATATATAACAGCAGAAAAGATGAGCACTGGTTCTTCACAAAACACGTCCACACGATCATGTGAGAAGGGGATAATTTGTGTAACTGATAGCATCCTTCAAAATATGAGAAACAAGCACCGCGATATAAATTGCCCATAACAGTTCACAGATCCAAATCTCCCGTCCACTACAAAACGATGGATGAATGGCCGCGGTGAAAACATTACCAGCAGTAGCACATAGTGCGAGGAAGAGACCTAACCCCACCATCTTATTCATTCCAGATAGGCGCCGAGCAAAGGGACTCTCTAACTTTGAATTAAAGAGTCCCGGGTCATGCTGGTGCGTAATGAGAGAAATAGCATCTTGCTTGTATCCGTCGTAAAAGTTTTGTTGCCACCAGCGAAAGAGGGACAACTTTCCTTCCTCAAAGATACTATATGGTCCCAAATTCCCAGTGTATAAAAACTGCAGAAAGTGAGGGTCGCTACCGGCATAAATCTGTGAAAGTGAAATTCCCTGCTTCGACCAAAGATACCTGCATTGAAAACTTGCTTCTACAAACTTATTCACATAATCCGTTACGGTTTCTTGATCATCCGTTAAGTTTGAATGCGCTGAAGCATCAACGCTTTCAATCTCAAGCACATAACTTATCATATGAGGAAGAACATCAAGTACAATCATAGATTGCGCCAAATTTGTACGGTCCAAGCAATCAAGACAGTTCACGCGAACGTAACATTCCTGCCTTTGCAACTGACGCCACGAAAAGGCATGTGTAATCTCCGTATTTTCCTGGAGTTCATCGTCCTTCTCACTGATCCACCTTGAAAAACCTAATTTTGGATTGTATGATTTCGTATCCCCGCCCCGAAGCAGCGGTGCGATCTCTTGTCTCATCTGATCGTAGGATATATCCTGTTTCATACGTTTCCTTAGATTATACTTTTTGTAAAGAATGTCAATATAAGAACGCTGTTTAGAATCACTCTCATGATATTTTCGAACCATTTCTTCAAAGGCCTCCGATAAATGCCGTTCATGAGAACTCAACGATGTGGTGTCAAGACAGTATAAAGATCGCATATCCGGGACACACGCGGCCAAAGCACTGAGATGCGACGACAACTCCTCCGAAGCGCCTGCAGGTGGGGAAATAGTGATCTGAGGTTTGAATGTCAAGTTCGCTGGCTGACTCCAGCGACAAGGAATGGATCCCCGAATTATCTGATACGTCGCTATTCTCTTCGGGGGCACGAGGTGTGACGATACAGGTAAGGCATTCACTGGTACATCGCCGTCCTCGGAGACTACCGGATCCTCGTAATCTTCTGCGCCTTTGTTTTTTCTTTCGCTTTTTTGTTGGGATGGAAAAACCCAGAGAGTGGCTATTGAAAAAATAGCAGTGATGCCTGAGCCGGATGAGTCCAATCCTCGTCGATTATATCGTGTACCTGACCAGCGAAAGCTAAGTCTACTCAAAAGTAAAAGATCTACGCCATCCGCAGTCGCCACTGAGACAGAACCCCGGATAAAAGAAGGCACATAAAGACTTGCCTGCGGAGATGTACCCTTGAGTGGTTCCTGCGTATTTGCTTGTGTTTCGTTTTGCATTTGAAAAGCATCAAGCAATGGGATATTCCACTGAAAAACAAACTTTGATGATAGTCCTTCATCTACAAAGCTGGAGCTTAAATCTTCGCAAAAAAGTTGCGAAGTGTAAAAAATCTCACTGGGATCCAGCGCTATGTTGATGGTAGAGGAGTAAAAGAAATGTGATCCTCCACTGTGACGGTTAGACTGAGTACAAAAATAATCAATTACAGCGCAGTATTCCGCAATTGTTCCAGATGACAGTTCAAAACTCTTATTGGCGATAGATTCCTTATTCTCACTTTTTTTATCTTTTTCGTCATCTAGATCCTCGGTGTTCGAGAGGCGCGCAACACGTGATGGCAGTTCCATCCAATCAAAATGTTTCACAGCATAAATTTCATGTCTTTCTTGAAGAGAAAGTGTCGCAACCCGCTCGGATTGTGTGACGTACAGCAACACAGACGTGTGAGGGCCCAAAGAAACCACTCCATAGAGCGCACAGCAAGAGACCGATTTATTAACCGGCGAAGCATCCACGAACTTGTCGGACACTGTCGTTTTGCGAAGGAACAAGCAGAGCCCGCGATCGTCAGGATTATCACCCAACATGGTGAACTGCTGGCGCTCTTGTTCCCACCTCAGCGGGGTGCGCTGGGGATTACTCGGCACAAAGTACACTATACTACCGGTGGTAACAATATTTCCAGATAAGTCGTTCAATGGCATTTCTCAAGCAATTGGTGTTTCAAAAATATCGATTACCGAACGGGGAAAATTACAGTGTTAGGAAAGGGACTGAGCAAAAAAAAAAAAAAACAATAAAAGGATAAAAATAAAGAAATTGAGTTCGTATGTGGTCCATATAGAAACAAGTTTACAAATACATGTGGTCAGTTCAAGTGCATGAAAAAATGAAGGAAAAATTAATAGTAATCGTAAATATAGTGTATGAGAGGTCGAGGGAAAAAAAAAAAAAATACAGATGTATAATAAAAACACAATGTCTTTAAAAAACTCAGGCCATATCTAAAACAAAAAGAGCATTATCGACACCGAATCCCCATTGCTGACATTTTATTTCCTCAAAAATACTCAGCTGAGGAGTTTTTGGATTTTAGCGCAAAACAACAAAACCATAAAGGCAATAAGAAATAGGTTTTTTTAAAAAAATGAAAAATCAAAGAAAATAAAGCAGTTAGGAAAACATATGAGCACATTAACGAAGAGCCACCGTTCACTTTCATTACACACAAGAATTGCCACTTTACTGCACGATCAACTATCTTGATAGAACTTTTTTAAGTAAATAAAAAACACTTAAGTAACCCAATTAGGTTGCCCATAGAACAAATACTACCGACAAAAAGCAATATATATATATAGATATATATAGTTTTTTTTTCTCCTCCCATGTCTCACGGCTATTGGTTGTCTGTGCTTTGCGTTCTAACTCTTATGGAGGTCATATAGCGGTCCTCATCTCAGTAACGGGAGTTTCATTACACTTCAAAGAGATTCCCACAGAGAGTGTGGGAAGCTTTACATCCCTCATACATTTTTTTTCTTGAAGTTGATACATCAGCTTTTCGCATTGGTGCGGGTGTTTTCACCTTAATTGTTCTTCGTATAGTTGCGTATGTTGGGAGCAAAAGGACTGAATGCAGTTTTTCATCCATGTTGAAATAACGAAATAAAAAAATTCTACACGTTCGCTTTTGCCTCAAAAAATTTTAACAGTTCGCACCGTTTGGGATCTTTACTTTTTGAATTAGAATTTAGACCTTTTCGTACTTGCCATAAATATCGTCATTGACATCGGAATATATATATATATATATATATATATATGTATAAACCTATTTGCGCCTGTTACAAAGCAGTAACACAGACAACTGAATGCTTATTTTTCCACATTCTTTCCAAGATCCATCTTTGTCTTTTTACCAACTCCAATTTCAGTCTCTTGGAGGAGAAAAAAGCATAACACATGCATCTTCGTTACCACTGTCAACCTTCTCATCGTTCCTTACATGCGTGATAATGTACGAGGCACGACAAAAAGTACATTGGTTGTATTGAACAAATTTCTTTGAAGCCGAAGTCTTCTTCGGCGACAATCCAACGCCACGCACAGTTCCGCATCGCTATCATGTCAAACTGGCGGGCGGGCACCCGCACCCACATCTTCTACAATGCCTTCCACAGGTAATTCAGTCGTGGAGGTATCACACCAGCACATATACTCAAATAATAGATTCACAGGGTCAAAATAAAAGAATAGGGGAAACCCCCATTTTAATGTGCAAATAAAATAATAATAATAATACTAATAAATTTCATTTAATAAAAAAAAAAAAAAAATGGAAAAGAGATAGAAGAGAAACAAAGCAAAATGTCCGGTTATTTTTTTTTTTTTTCATTGTGCTTTTATCCTGCACGTGCTCTATCACGTATCCTCCAACTTGATTCTTGCTCGAGCGGGGGCATCAATTGTACTCTCCGCTGATGAGCAAGAGAAGCCTTCGAACGCGTGATAGAGCACGTCTGCACGTG
>JASANW010001293.1:0-46645 GCA_030849725.1 Trypanosoma boissoni
GGTGAGAGCCGCTTGTTCTAGCCACTATACCACACCGGATACGTAAGAGTCCTGTACGGGTGCGTCAGTGCCCCTTCATGTAGGGTCTGCGTGCCTAACGGGCCTCGAGGGCTGCTTTCCTTCCCCCACGGGACCCCGCCATTTCTCTGACATTCCAGAGTGAAGTTCTGCGTAATACAACTGGTAAGCGTATATTTAAAGGTACAAATTGTAAATAACAGGTGTGAACTGTGTTGTTCTCACATGTCTAGCGATGAAAAAATATATTATTCACATTTAATATACAATCTCATACTTTGTTGTACCCAATAAGTGGAGGACATCAATTTGAGAAAAAATCTCTCTCTATGTATATCTATGCACCCGGTCAATGGCAGAGAAGATGTACTATGGAGGCTTGCTTTAGGAATGGTATCACCTCACTATCTATATTTGTTTTCTCTATCTTGTTATGTCTTCTTGACCACATTATAAGCTCTTGTTAACATTTAGTTTATCAGGGGGAAAAAAAAACAAAACATTTTTATTTAACTTTTTCAACATGTTAACAATGAAATGATCGTGCTTTTCTGAGGTCGACTGAGAGACAATTGATAGGGTATTTATAGCTTTTATGACTCGGAATATACCGGGGCAATTGCATATTCAGTTCTTCCATGCAGTACATCCGGGGCAATACTACAATACGCAAAGTATACTACTTCGCGAACATAGAATGTTGTATCTGAACACGTAGCAGAAAAATGCCTCTTTTGGAATTTTTTAAAAGTGGGTGCTGTCTTTCACCATGCCCTCAGATGTAGGCCTTCTATTGGTATTTAAATACATATGAGAGCGTTAAGAGTTAAATGGGAAACAGTCCAAGCACAAGACTCGATGATTGCATATGAGTCTGAGTGCGCTAAAGCAGAGTTAATGAGCAAATAATACCGCAAATATTTTGTGGCGCACCAGCAAGTCCAGCCAGCCTGACAACAGTGTGTAATCTTGCTGGAAAAACTTCGTCAAGCTGTACAAAAGAGTGGAGCAGTAGAGGCAGGCAGTGGAATAATTGATGTAAAAAACTTATTTGCAACAAGCCACACAGATTCCCTCACCTGCCGAATTAGTAACAAACGCACATTTCACGAGGAAAAGACTTTCTATCACCGCTTTTCTTTGGAAAGACGTCTCGAATGAAAAGGTTTCAGTACAACGTCCTGAATTGGCCATCCGACCTATTCAAGACCTCCGTCTGGAAATGTGGAAGATGCCCGTACGGCCGGAGGAAAACATATGCATTTTTGAAGTAGTGCAGGAATATATGATGAAGTCATCCCGACAAGAACTGCTTACGGAATATTTTGCTATTTTGAAGAGGTTGACAAAAACATGCGCGGCGTGTACTTTAGCATGGAAGGGATTAGAGGCTTGACACATGCGATTCGAGCAGAATGAAGTTCAGTAGAGGTATTGGAGCTGAGCTGGCAAAGTATGCTGTGTTGCACCTTATGCAAACAATGCTGGAACATCCGGGGGTTTCTTCTAAAAAATATACGGAATATATTGGATGATCATTATCAACAACGACGAATATTATGTGCAACTGGATCTAAAAGCTTAAACAAAAATTAACAAATAATCCGCTCCACCTCCAAATCATCCTCGGTGCTGCCGATGTGGCCGCATCGGGAATTACAACACCATTTGCCGGATAGACATGACCAATAAAGGATCGTGTAAAGCAATACTTTGGCAAATATGGCTCAAAAATCCTATATAGAGCGACCCGGTAAGCTCGCCAGGGAGATAAGAAACGCAGCCCCGCTTGTTTCAGATCCTTCTATGGAGGGAGTGGGAGCTTCGCTGTTCAGAAAGTGGGGAAATACTACCATCTGCCGGAGGGTTGGAACAGACCCCATATATGATATCTCAAGCGGAAACTCGTGAACTCTTTCCAGCATTTACAGGCTTTTAAACATGGATATAGAAGGCCTTTGTTTATTTGCGTGGATAATAGCAGAATCATGTTTAGCATGAAAAAATGCCATTTCCATAAACAAACCCTTGTAAGAGAAGCATCGGCCATAGATTATGTTTTGCATGAGCAAAAAGGAACCATGGCAGGTGGAATTACGTGGCTTAGGTGCAAATCCCTGCTGCGGATGGCATCTAGCGAGAAAGCTCCATGGAGTGGAAATAGGGGGTGTTCAAGAAGCACTGTTTGCGAAGTGGGGTGCAGCAGGACGGCTCTAAGGTTCTTCTCGCAGCTTCTCTTCCTCGGTGAAAACAAAGACAGAGTTCAATGAGTAGATCTAATTGGCATGGATTATTGAACGGTACAAAATTGTTTTTGAGGAACAAATTAATCCAATGACTGCCACTGCTTGGTATTATTATTATTTTTTTTTTTCGTGTAGAGCGACAACGATACAATCAATCAGAAAGAAAATGCAATGTGAAGCGACAATGATTTAGGAAAAAATGGACGGGTAGGGGATCGAACCCTAGGCCTCCTGTATGCAAAACAGGCGCTCTACCACTGAGCTACACGCCCTTGATGGATGTTATCAATGGTTGGCTAAAAGGGGGTAACGGACGACCTCGTGGGTCCGGCTCGCCGGCCTCCAAGCAGCGAGTCCATTGAGAATTCACGCCAAATAACGAGGTGCTCCAGTGGCCTAATGGATAAGGCTTTGGACTTCTAATCCAAAGATTGCGGGTTCGAGTCCCGCCTGGAGTACTTTTTACACCTCTGATGTATTTAGGAGCTTCGGAGGATCATGTGAACTAGGATAAGGGCTACCTACCTATTTTACCTGAGGGCCCCCTTTCCTTTTTTCCCTCACTAACATTTTCACCTTTTTTTTCATGAATGTATAGCAAAGGGAGCAAGCAGTTTATCCCTAATGGGAGGCCTTCCTAATGCATTTTTATATTTTGTCTTCCTACCTTCTTTCGCTGATCCACTCTCGTAGGGAGGTGTGGGGGGGGGGGAGGGGGTTCCTTGAGGTAGACTCCCCTTTAAAGCTGAAACTTCAAAAACGGTTATTGATAGACTCCACACCTTGACTTTTGAAAGATGTATTGCAGTTTTGCACTGCAAAAAGAAATGGTTTTTCGATGCGGGAACACCCTGAAGGAAGTCAGAAGTGTATTTGGTTCCCACCTTTTTGTTTATAAATTTCTGTTTTAGTATATTTGAAAGGGTAGGTTTAGGCGGAGCCGATAAAGTTGGATGCCCAATATCTCATGTCACGGAAACTACGTTTTCAACGCAGGTATACCTTCACACACATTAGGGCCACAAGCTCTTCACTCTAAAGAAGCCTCCGTAGCCTAATGGATAAGGCGTTTGCTTCCTAAGCAAAAGATTGCGGGTTCGAGTCCCGCCGGGGGTAATTTTTTCATAACCTATCCCACTACGCAGTTTTTCTCGTGGGGTGGTGATCTCTGCAGAGTACATTATAGAGAAGGACACTTCCCATAAAGTTCCCCCCCACACACACACCGACTCGTACCCATACAAACACATCATGATATTTTCCATTTCCAAGTCGAAATACTATCTACGGTTGTTCAAGAAAAACGGATGTATAATTAAACTAAAAATTTCCGTAAACTTCTTATATGGATTTAATATAAACATGTTTATTATTATACTATTTTGCTTCGCCTTTTTGTCATTAGCTTCAGCGAGATGACACAAAAAGCGTATAATTTAAATTGTTTGAAAGATGACCCACCCTCGTCTACTCCCACCTGAGGCAAAAAGGGTAGATTACTCGGTAATTCGTTTGACGGACCTAATCGCGTCTACTTAAGAACAACTGCCGATACATAAAGGATGCAGTTGTGTATATAACTTTAAACCCCCGCTCTTGTCCCCGAACTTCAATGTATACGCAGCCCCTACCCGAAGACCTCACACCCATAAATATCTCCATAAAGAATAGATTGCAGGGATGCAGAAAAGCAAACCCTTTTGCTCCGCATACGAAACCAATACCTGGATTACAAAGCGGGGCTCTCCCTCTCTTCCCACAATCTTCCCTACAAACCCAGCAAATCTTCATCATTTTTAATCCTCGACACGTAAAGTGCCATATTTGACTGTTATTGAATACCTGACGTATTGAAATGGAAATATAAAAGTATGTTTATGCAGAGAGGGGAAAAAGAGAAAAAAAAATGAGAGAGAAAAAAAAAGACATTCATGGTTAGACACACCTATTAAAGAGTGCGATGTATTTTTATGATTCACCAGAACGTAACTATAACAACAAGAGCAACACGACCAGGTATTTTCTTAAATTTCATAGGTTTTCCTTCGCCACTTTGGACTTACTGTGATACATACACACATAATCAGAATCCGTTCAGCATCATTTCACCGCACGGAGGTGAAGTAGTGCAGCAATTCGCGTAGTTGCTCTGACCGTGTGGAATCATGTGTATGGTATTCTAGGTCACTAAGCAATCGTGAAATAGCCTCATCCAGCGCCTCTTCTGTCATTTCAACATCACCATACTCTCGGCGAAGTTCAGGGTCGCTTAAATTTGGTAAAGGGATCCGGTGCTTTAATACCTCAACATCTCTAGTAGGGGAACTTCTAGTACAGCTGTTTGATCCGTCTGAAAGCGTATCATCTAAACAATCATGACATTGATCATTATTCTGCATTCGCACAAGATTTTGAGATATTTCATCGCGCATACGTTCAGCGCAGAGGTACAAACTGTCGTCAGCACAACCTGCAATGTCTTCTTCATATTCCTCATAAGAAACAGACTGTTGTAAGGCACGTCGGACAAGATTCAAAAGTATTTGTTTATTTTCTGTGGTTAGTGTACCCACACGTGTGGGATGGTAGACCCTTGCAGGGTGCTGTCTCACATTTTCTCCATAAAAAACGTTACAATCCCGAAAAAGTTGATGCCTACACAAAATCTCGCATGAAGGACGTTGTTCGGGGAAAAAAGCGAGACAGCTAGATATAAGATCAATCCACTTATCCTGACGCTCTTCTGTAGTATGCAGACGCCACTGGGTTTTCATAAGTTCTACCAACTTCGAGGGGCGGGGAACACTACGAAGAAGGTACAACTGTGCATTACCTGAAGGCATATAACGTTTTATATCCTCGCGATGTGGGGTTCCAATAATGTTTAAAATTACCTCTAGCTGACTACTGGCACGATGCCCTTCCCACACTCCACGTTCATTAAGGGCAGAATTGACTGTGAACAGTGCACTACCAGTCACCATTTCGAATAAAATGCACCCTAAAGACCATATATCAACAGAGGTTTCTCCACGTGAAACGTTGGTAATAATCTCTGGAGGTCTATAATACCGAGTGCAAACATAAAATGTTTCACTCGGTTGTGCGTCACGTGCAAGGCCGAAATCTGCTATAAGTGCTGTAGATTCGTAGGGATTTGTAGCGTGCAACCGTACAAGAATGTTTTCTGGTTTCATATCACGATGCATAATATTACACTTATGAAGGTAATCGAGTCCAAAACATATTTGGAATGCAAAAACAACGGCAACTTGTTCATAAAACTGATCTGTGGTAGTTAGTGGTGGCCTATTATTAGAAGGCAAGGCATGCTTAATAAAAAAAAACAAATCCCCCTTCATAAGAGGCATAACAATATGTAAATTGAATTCGTCCCCACTCCGAATTTTAGACACTTCTGCATCCAATTCATTACTGTGCTTGAGCAAGGCTGCATCCAATGACAAGTGAATATACCCTGGCCCTTCCACATCGAGACTAGAAGGTACCTTCACTTGCTGGAGATCATACTCGCCACCGGAGGACAATGTGACAAACATACTGAAAAATCCAATCACGTGCGGGTGGGCGTCCTGTAGAAAAGACATAGTATCAATCTCTCGAACCAAACGTTTACTTTCCTGGTTAACATATCGAGCTGGAATAGTCTTGATAGCTACTTCTTCAGAGGTGAGAACATCGCGATACTCCTCAACAACTCCAAAGCCACCTTTTCCAATATGACGGATAAATTCATATCGTCCTACGAGCCGCGAGGCTGTCATTTACCAAAAAAACCTAGCCAGAAAAAAAAAATTCAACCAACCCCAGAAAACGTTTCTTGGTAATATGGTCCTCTCACAAGAGTAAATTTGGTAATATATTATGAGGCAATACACAAGAAAAGAGCTAGGCGGTATAGAAGAGGTCAGATTTAGCTCTAAAATTCTATCCCAATTGGAATCCTCCTCTCCAAACAAACAAAAAAAACAAACTTTATAGAGAGACAGAAAAGTTCTACTTCTCTAGGGTTTCGAAACATTTAGGAAGAATACAATTAAAGGAGGTGAAATAGAAAAGAGGTGGTGAAAATTCTAGAACGTGCACTCAGTGAAAATTGAAAAATATATAATAGTAAGGAGCACATACGCATAGTGATATGATATACTAGATAGAAGATTAATGATTATCAAAAAGCTTCTTATCAAGTTTTTCTATTTGTTTCCAGACCACCTCTTTTAACGTCGTCTCTCTCACTCCATGCTGCTCAGTCTGAAAGTTATTATTATGTTAATTTTAATGATTGGTATTCTCATTTTTTTTTTAAATATCCAGTCATATGTTCATACAACTTCATTGCCAATCATTACTTGCTCATTCGTTTAACTGCTTTTTTTTTATTATCATTTCTCTTCTTTGACCTTTTTCTTTTTCTTTTTCTTTAGTTCACCCAGCGCAGAAAAAGCATTGTCGACGTCCTCCGTCTGCTGTTTTAGCAGTTCATCGGCCTTCTTCACCTTCATCTCCTCAATAGACGCACCGCCACCTTCCCGTGCCAAACGATTGTTCATTTGCTTCTCTTCCACCAACATTTTTCGTTCTTTCATCTTTTCCATTTCTTCTTGTTCAAAAATTGCACGAATCTTGGCCTTATAGTCCGCAAGCCCACCATTGAATGGGCGTACAGTAAGGTTCCCAGCCTCCCAAATTTGCATCTCTGTCTCCTCAATAAGACGTGCGTCGTGTGTTACGACGAGAATACCACCTTTGAATTTCTTAATAGCTTCACAAAGTGCCTCAATCGACTCAACATCCAAATGATTAGTCGGTTCGTCAAAAAGGAGGAAATGTGGCTTTTCCGCACTAATAGCAGCAAAGGCAACACGAGCCTTTTGACCACCACTTAATGTGGCAATCTGATTCTTATGAACAATACCTTCCAGTCCAAAGCTGCCCAACTGACGGCGTGCTTTATCCTCTTCATGAATACCTAATGACTGAATGTATTCAACCGGTGTTTTCTCCAAAGGAAGTTTATCCACAAAGTGCTGATTGTAACGCCCAATACGGACTTTTCGATTGAGAGAAATAGCTCCATCAGTAGGTTTCAACTCGCCAGTCATCAAATTCAACAAAGTACTCTTACCAATGCCATTGGGACCACAAAGAGTGATGCGACTATCCGTCCACAAAGCACAATTGACATGCTCAAAAAGCACAGGACCGCCAGGGTAGTTGAAGGCAACTTCCTCTAGTTTGACAATACACGCATCTGGTAGTTCTGGCGGTTCGGCAAAAGGAAAGTTCACAGTGTAATCCCGCCGCTTCTCAAGATATACAGGATCCAAACGACCAGAGCGGACTTGTCCTTTGATCCATTCATCCACCTGAGCATTGGACATACCATTTCGCTTCTTTTCCTTTATAGTTCTAGTGATAGCTGCATTTTTCTTATCAAGCTCTTGATGATGCTGACGAACTTGTTCATCAAAGCTATTGAAACCACCACGGTAATAGTTCAGGAGGTAATTCTCTACATGCACCATGTGTGTGCACACTTCGTCCAGAAAACCAGCATCATGGGACACTACAATAAGCGTTTTGGGTCGACGCGCAGTTTCATTGTATTGTTGGCAGAGATAAGTCTCTAGCCAGATGACGGCGTTAAGGTCCAAATGATTCGTAGGCTCATCAAGCATTAATACATCAGGTTCAATAAAGACTGCTGAAGCCAATGCAATGCGCTTCCGCCACCCACCACTGAAGCTTTTCGTAGGTCTTTCATGCCACTCCGTAGGAAATCCGAGACCAAAAAGAATACGCCGAGCGCGAGCCTCTGCCTGAGACGCACCCATCATTTCCAACTCCTCCTCAAGGAACAGCAGTCGTGCCATCTCTTCTTCGGATAACTCCGCCTTCTCTCGCAAAGCTACGGATTCCGCAGTAAAATCCTTTTGCTTTTTATGGCTATCTAGCACTGCCCTCACAGCACTCACATCAGAGGCATTAAACTCTTGTTCCTGCTCTACTAATAACACATCTAAGTTTGACTGCACAGGGAGTTCCTTTGAGGCCAAAAGGCGTAAAATAGTGGATTTACCGCGTCCATTTGGTCCCATAAGACCATAGCGGCATCCCGCAGAAAGACGAACACTCGTGTCCTTAAAGAGAATTTTACCATTCACTGACACAGACACTTTGTTAAGCGAGATATTACGTGAACCCTGCGCGATGTTATCCTGCTCCCATGTCACAGAAAAAGGATTGTCCCCTTCTTTATTCACGTTGTTCGCGCGTTCGCTAAGAAGACGCAGTTCTTCTCTTTGCTTCTCAAGTTTTTCTTGGCGCTTCCGCTCCTTCCGCGTCACCTCTTTCTTCTCCGAAATGTCAGCATCCACAATATCCGCTGAACTCATCTCGAAGTAACCCCAACTCGATCCTGAACCCCTAAAAACAAAAAAACAAAACAAAACAAAGAGAGGCATGTTCAAAAGCAATAACAATAAAACATTATGTTATACAAAACAAAGGAGGGGGGGGGGAAAACAAAGTGTCGAGAATCAACACAAAATAAAGTCACACGGGCAAACTAGATAAAAAAAAAAAAAACTTAGGCAAGAAAATGAACGCTGAAACTCCCTTATACTTACGTTTTTTTTTTTTAAAAAAAAAACACAAACCACAAGGGGAAAAAAAGAAGTCCAAAGAAACCCACCAGTAGAAGAATCTTTTAACCAACCTCAAAACCATCCAAAAACAAAAAGCGTACCAAGATCACAATAAGTTACAGATCATAAGACATCCACAATCTAAAGGGATGTTGGCCGCAGGTACATTTTATATTCAAAGGAAATTCCTTATCACACACAAAAACAAACAAAAAACTATATGGCGAAACACATTAGGAAATACCCTTCAATACTTTATATGGTTGAAAAACAATCACCAAAAGACCAGTGAGTCTTGTGTTCCACAAACAAAAAAAAATATCCAAGCACGCTCCTTTACTGAATTACGTCAAAACACTGATTTCAATATAAAAAAAATCGCGATGCATTTCTAACGCAAAAATATCTAAACACTTAAACCTGTAAGTTGACATCCACCCCTCGCATTACAAACATAATAATTCACAGCATACACATACACATATACCACTAATTATACAACCAATCTAAGAAGCGCCACAAAACTCGAAGACTACAAATTGCGCTTATAGGGTCAGCAGTCAAAAACCACACCAAGCCAAGATACACGAAAACACCACGGACAAATCGTTCATTCATGCACTTGTAGCCTATTCATTACGAAACATGACTATACAAATTTACCCTTCCTATCCCAATTACCACCTCACTACAAACCCAAAATCACATTCATCATACGATGACTACAAAACCCAAGTGTAGGCGACGAAGGTTACTTAGTAGCGCGAATCTTATATGTGTATTTAAAAGCACGAGTCATAAAGAAAAGAGTAAGGAAGAAGAAAAAAACAAAAACAAAGAGTACAGCATTGCAGCAGCAAAACGAGATATGTAACCGTCCACCCAGCTGACGGCGTAGAGTGGCGAGACCTCCCTCATCGGATGCACATTCCGAACCACATAGACGTAAAAAGATCATTACGAACAAAAACAAAAACATAATAATAATAATAATAATAATAATAATAATAATAATAATAATGATGGGAAAACTAATCGCAATAGTAAAAATCGCAATAATAATCAGCATCATCATTTGTTTTTCTTCCCAAAAAAAAAAAAAAAGAGCAGGGAGAGTTCATTAAATAATCGAGTCTAGCTTGTGTCCATCAGCAATGGCAGTGGATCGAGCGCGTCTGCTCAGTCGACCTGCTCCATGCTGGAGGTGCCGGCGGTGGCCTCCGCTGGGACTGCGGCGGCAGCCGGGGCTGAGGCAGCCTCCTCCTCGGTGTCGTCGTCGAGGGAGAGCCCGAGCTTGATCATGCGGTGAATGCGGTCCGCGTACGACGTGGGGTCCTCGAGGGCGAAGCCGGACGTGAGCAGGGCCGTGTCGAAGAGCAGGTACACGAGGTCCTTGACAGCCTTGTCGCTCTCGTCGGCCTCGGTGCGGCGGCGCAGCTCGCGCACAATGGCGTGCGTCGAGTTGATCTCGAGCGTCTTCTTGGACATCATGTACGCGGACATGCTCGAGTCGCGCAGCGCCTGGTTCCGCATGATCTGCTCCATGTGCGCGCTCCACCCGAACTCCGACGTGACGAGAATGCACGGGGACGTGGCAAGACGCTCCGACACCACCACCTTCTCCACCTTGTCACCAAGCACCTCCTTCATCGTCTTGCAGAGCTTCTCGTAAGCCGCCTTCTCCTCCTCGTGGCGCTTCTTGTCCTCCTCCGTCTCCTCAAATTGCACTCCCTCCTTCGTCAGGCACGCGAACTTCTTGTCTTCGAAGTCCTTCACCTGCTGCATCACGTACTCATCGATCGGCTCCGTCATGAAGAGCACCTCGAATCCGCGTCGCTTCGCCTGCTCAATGAACGGCGACGTCTCGAGCTTCTTCTTGCTGTCGCCCGTGATGTAGTAGATGCACTTCTGGTCCTCCTTCATGCGGGTGACGTAGTCCTTCAGCGTTGTCATCTCCTCGCCAGACTCGGAGCTGTGGAAGCGCAGCAGCTCCATCAGCTTCTTGCGGTTAGCGCTGTCCTCGTGGATGCCGAGCTTCATATTCTTGCCAAACTGCTCGTAGAACTTCTTGTAGTCCTCCTTGTTCTCCGCGATCTCCTCGAACAGCTCGAGCGCCTTCTTCACGATGTTCTTGCGGATCACCTTGAGGATCTTGTTCTGCTGCAGATTCTCACGAGAGATGTTCAGTGGCAGGTCCTCGCTGTCCACCACACCACGCACAAACCCGAGCCACTCGGGGCACAGGTCCTCGCAGTTGTCCATGATGAACACGCGGCGCACGTACAGCTTGATGTTGTTGCGCTTCTTGCTCGGCTCGAACATGTCGAAGGGCGCGCGCTTCGGAATGAACAGAATCGCGCGGAACTCCAGCTGGCCCTCCACAGAGAAGTGCTTCGTCGACAGGGGCTCCTCCCAGTCGTTCGAGATGGCCTTGTAGAAGGCCGCGTACTCCTCCTTCGTCACGTCCTTGGGGTCGCGCGTCCAGAGTGGCTTCTGCTTGTTCTGCACCTCGTACTCCTGCGTGACCTCCTTCACCTTCTTCGTCTTCTTCTTCTTCTCCTCGTCGTCCTTGACCTCCTCCACCTTCGGCTCCTCCTCGTCCTCGGCGGCGGCGTCATCCTTCTTCGCCTCCTCTTCCTCGTCCTCGTCGGTGACCTCCTTCTCGGTGGACTTCTCCACCATGAGCTCGATGTCGTACCCGATGAACTCCGAGTGCTTCTTGATGAGGTCCTTCAGCCGGCGCTCCTCCAGGTACTCCTGCTGGTCCTCCTTCAGGTGCAGAACGATGCGGGTGCCGCGCTTCAGATCGCAGTCCTCGAGCGACGTCACCGTGAAGGTGCCGCCAGCCGACGACTCCCACTTGTGCGCGCTGTCGTCGTTGCTCTTCGACACAACCGTCACGCGGTCGGCCACGAGGTACGCGGAGTAGAAGCCAACACCGAACTGCCCGATCATGCTCATGTCGCCACCGGCCTCCAGCGCCTCCATGAACGCCTTGGTGCCGGAGCGCGCGATCGTGCCAAGGTTGTTCACGAGGTCAGCCTTGGTCATACCGATACCAGTGTCCTCCACCGTCAGGGTCTTGTTGGCCTTGTCCGGTGTCACGCGGATGCGCAGATGCGGCTCGTCGCCGAGCGCCGCCGCGTCAGTCAGGCCCTGATAGCGGATCTTGTCGCACGCATCGGACGAGTTGCTGATCAGTTCGCGGAGGAAAATTTCCTTATTCGAATAGAATGTATTAATTATTAAAGACATGAGCTGATTGATCTCAGCCTGAAATGCGAAAGTCTCTGTCATCTTCTTGGTGTTATGCACGTAGGTTTCCGAAAGAAAAAAAATGCCTGCTCTTAGTGCGGAAATAATAATAAAAAATTATCAATAATAATAATATAAAACACCGAAGTGTAGGCGACGAAGGTTACTTAGTAGCGCGAATCTTATATGTGTATTTAAAAGCACGAGTCATAAAGAAAAGAGTAAGGAAGAAGAAAAAAAAACAAAAAAAAAAACAAGTTCAGTTTTGCAGCCGGAAAGTGCAAAGCAGGATTATATATATATATATATATAACGTCGAATGTATGTAACCAATGCCGAGCATTGTGCAATTGTGATGTATAGTTGTACAATGGTGTGATTGCACGGTAAGAGTGGACCTGTATATCAGACGCCTTTGTCTTGTTGTATGTATACTCTTTTTTGCCTTGTGGAGTGTGTTCTCACAGTGCTGTTGTGTGGGGTGAAGAATTTTTTTTTTTTATAGGGTACAAGGTGAATATATATATATATATATATTGCCGTGGTTTTAAGTTTCTTTCTAAGTTAATGTACAAAAGAAGAATAGTTGCTTTAAGTTTTCAACAGTGTGATTAATAAAGGGAAGAATTGAACGTACACAAAGAGATCTAAACTGCCAGTGAGTACATTCGTACATCACACAGTTTTTAGAGTTCTGTGTGGTTTAAAAAAATGTTTTCTTTTTCCTTTTCCCAATGATTTTTCTTTTTTTGTTTCCTTTTTCTCGCCGAAGAGTTGTCAGATCATACCGTTTTCTACCGGAGCTGAGGTTCAAGAAGAGAGAGTGGTGGCTCTCTTGCGCTTTTTGTTCGTCCCGAGGGTTCTGCAGGGCCAAATGCATGCCAAAACTTCAGCGTTTCGTCTTGTGCAGCACAAACCCTTTGCATATCGGGTGCCATTGTGAGACATGCAATGTCGGCATCACAGTTTGGTGCATTAAGAGTGCCAACAAGATGAAAGTTCGATGCACTGCGCATCTGTATATGTCCCTTCTCTCTGTGCGATGTGGCAACTTCTCCAGCGCCAGGCGGGGAGACAATACCGCTGACAGGGTACAGAGTGTTGATGGCGTGCGTCACAAAGTGCGTTCCACCGGTAGGCCCTTCCTCATCCACACGAGCAAACAACGGCGGGGCATTCGTCATGGGCGCGTGTGTGTCCACATAACACAACATACCGTCTGCCCCCCCGGTAAACATTTTACTGCGCTTATCGGGATTCCAAAGTACGGCACTGACCTGTCCACGGTGAACGTTATCAAAGGTATAACGTGGGGAATTGCTTCGGCGTGCATCCCATACCCGCACGGCGCCGTCAGTTCCACCTGTTGCTAAGTAAAACGGCTCTTCTGTACAATAATGCAAAGCTGTGATGCCGCCTGTGTGACCCTCATACACAGACACAAGTGCATGTTTTTGGCGAAGATCGAAAACATTGACTCCACCTGCGGCAGTGCTGGTGCCTACAGCAAGAAGTGGACCATTAACGGCAAGACGAGTCACTTCTGTTTTTGATGTCATCCGTACTCGAACTGTCCGAATAAATTCTTCGGTGCGACAATCGTAAATAGCCGTTGTACCATGATCTACTGCAAGCGCAACACAAGAGCATTTGTGCAACCAATTCACAGCGTTTATTTGCATGTCTTCCTGCAATTGTACAATCCGTGAGGCCTGTGCTGTTTCGGCGTTCCATCCATAGAGTGAGTTCTTAAGACCAATAATGAGTTTGTTATTACTTCCCCAATGAAGCAGCTGCGTAGCGGCAGAAGGAAAATCTGGCGCGTCGAGGACGCGTTCCGGATTCGTGTACAGCACTCGTTGCGTAACTGGTTTGGTAGGCTTCAAGCGCTGTAAAAATAATTTTGGTGTCGCGGACCGCGCTGTCAAAGGCCCGCAGCGGTTTTCTTGGTCTTCGTCTATTCGTGACGCAAAGGAATCACCGCAGAGAGCGGAGAGAGAGTGAACACTTCCATGACTACCAACACTGCCCGGGCCTTTGAAAGAGCGGTAATGGGGTTGCTGAGAATAGTCTTTGGTGAAGCTATCAAAACGCAATACCTCACCCCCGATCTTTCGTTGGTTTTGCGCATTATCGCTGCTGAGCTGCTCTGCGAGAACTTCATTATAGATTGAAGTCGCGTACGACGAGTCGTCTGAGATCATAGACTCATTGAAGCTCATGTAAGCGCTAGAATTCGCCGCAGAGCGAGTGCGGGCAGAGTGCCCCCCGGTGGCCATTGTGCTGTGCACCGCACCACTCGTTCCCCCTGTCGCCGTCGCATGCATTGCCGTTCTCGTCGTTGTCAAGTTATAAAACGCAACAGACATATCCACACCTTCGCGACTTGGAATGTGCCGCGAGAGCCGCACTGGCGGCGTGTCCTCCTCGCCGGGCACTCGCGCGAGGAGCTGCAAGGAGTTGGCGGAGAGATCCTGCAGAGAGAGGACGCCACTGGTGCGCGAGCGGCGCTTGGCGGATGGGGTCGTGTCCGCCTCCGCTTGGGCCCACTGCTGCATCGACTCGACTTCTTACTTCTCTTCGAACTGAAAGGGAGTGAAGGAAATAATAATAATAATAATTAAAAGATACACACACACACATATATATATATATATATATATATATATATATTAAAAGGAAGGGACAGTGATATCACAACAGGGGGAGTGTGTACAAATGGAAGGTCACAGGTTTGAAGAGCAAAACATTATAAACAAAAACAACAATACAATTAAAACGAAAAAAAAAAAAAAAAGAGACGATAAGAGTAATGTAAACGGGATACAATGACAAAATAAAACTATTCGGTATTTCCTTTGCTATCCTTATTGTGTTCTCATTTTTTTTCCTCTCATCATCAGCTAGCAAAAAAAAAAAAAAAAAACATCACGAACAACAAAAAAACTTTTTTTTTTTTTTTCGTTCCGTATCATATTTGCCATCAACAATCCTCATGAGTCTATGTCTCCCTATCTCCTTCTATACGTGTGTGTAAAAAGAGAAACGGAATAATACCAACAATAATAATAACAAACTAATTCACTTCTGTTGGTTTCCTCTGCGGAGGGGCAATGGGATTAAACACTTCTCCGCGAAGCGTTTTCTGTCGCTCCGCAAAGTGCAGACAGAGATGCCGCATGAGATCATATAATGACATCGACGACTCTCCGCGCGCTCGCAGAGACTCAGCAAAAAAAGGAAAGATGCCCCAGTAATAGTCTGGTGGCACAAAAAAACCCAACCGCGCCAGAAGCACTGTGGCCGTAACGTCACCTGAAAGAATGGCAATGAGCACTGGCTTCACCGAATGTGTGATCATGTTTTTCACTGGATGTGCCGGGCGATCGTCACGGTAGCCAAAAAAGTGCACGAACTGTTCAAACTGTGTATGCCGCTTCTTCCAGCGCCTAGAGATCTCTGTGAAGATGCGCGTCCGGTTATCGCGAATCCAATCAAACTTAAGCAACACGTTAAGCGCCTGCCACTCCTCGTGAGCCGTTACTTTTGGCAAAGGCAAGTGATACCCCTCGCCGCAGAGAAACTCTCGGATGAGACCCACAACGTGTGGATATCGCACCGCCAACGTGCGCAGTCGCAGCGAACTCTGCCGAGCCTCAAAGACAAGCGCCATCTGCAGCAAACCCCAGACGACTTCACCGGACTGCAACATTGCCGCACTGCAGCGACTCTGCGCGGCCTGTCGCAGCGCCTCCGCAACAGTTGAGGCGATCTGTGGGCACCCAGTGGGTCCGTCGCGACACGCATGACATTCCGGCGCCGCAGTGTGTCCACTCCCATGCTCACCTTCGCGCACGAGTGCGAGAATGTGCGTGGTGTGGAGGAACTCGTCGGCGTGCGGGAGCTGCAGGAGCCGCGCGAAGTCCGCCGGCACGCGCAGCGGCGGAGGGAGCGGCGGCGGGGCGGGGACAAGCGGCGCGCGGGAGAGGCCCCGGACCGCCGCGGGCTCGAGGTCGCGGAGGGCCCGGCGGCTGTACGTGCGGCGCGCCGGGGCGGGGCCGCCGAAGGACGGAACGAACGGCACGGCCTCGGGATTCATCACTCGGATACACACTCCTCCTCTGTTTTTTATTTTTTTAACTTTTTTAACTTTTTTATTTTTTTGTATTGTATTGTATTGTTTATTTTATTTTTATTTTTTGCTTTCGGTTTCCCCCTTCACACCTCCTTTTCCTCTGTTTGTTAAGCGTTTTATTTGCTTTCGATGCGCGACGCCCCGTCAAAAACAAAAAAAAGAAAAACAAAAAGGGAAAGGGGAAAAGGACGAGAGACCGTTCACTATCGCTCTATTGCCCTTTTCTCGTGAGGCGTCGCAGAAGGATCCGCTACAAAAACAAAAAAAAGAAAACAAAACAAAACAAAAAAAGGAAATAAATAAAGCGCGGAGAAAAAAAAGGGTGACGTGAAAACATGCACAACTTGGACACAAATTCATAAATAGAGAAGAATTTGGAAGTATAGATAATACAAATACATACATACATATACATATACATATATGTATGTCTGTTGAGCGAAAAGAAGAAAATTCCGATTTTAGCTCTTGTCTAACTGAGTGCGGCTGTGAATGTGTTATTAAGCTTCTCTTCCTCATAATTTCAACGTTTCTTATAATTTCTGGATCTCAATCATTATTTTTTTTTTTCTTTTCACATCCTTTCAGTGCGTCATTTTTTTGGTCATATCCTGAAAGCAATGATCAAAATGGAAAAAAAAAAAAAGAAACGCATAAATGGGGAAAACGAGTCACAAAATGCAAACATGTTTCGAAAAGCATTTTGGAACAAAAGTGAGTTACACCACAGACAAGAAATAAATAAATAAAGATAAAAAGAGTAATAACAAGTCAACAAAACATACATCAAGGCTATAAGCAGGGCTTCTCCTCGCTGCACAAAAAAAAACAAAAAAAAAAAACAGACACACACACACGCACAAACAAACAAACAAACAAAAATCAGAAATATCTAGACAAAAAATGTCAATTTACCTTTCTAGTTACGACTTGATCGGGAAGAAACCGCCGACTACGTACCCATGGAGGCCTAAACGTATACATCATGTGTCCGTCGTCGGTAAGTACGTCCCATCCCTCCGGGACTTTCCTCAAATCAAAAGCCCTCACCGCCTCATTGCGTTTCAACGATGTATTCATGTATCGCAGCACTGTCTCTGTGTTCCGCACACGACTGCGTTTCATGTACACAACGATGAGGTCCTCGGCGGTAGAAATGACTACAGGGGCCGTCTCCGCCCAGTCCCTGGCGATTGTGCGGTACAGCGCAGCCACACAATCGCCTAACAAATACCGTGTCGGCTTCTCTAGCGCTTTACCGCCACCAATCACAAAAGGAATTCCAAGCCGCCGGTTATCATTAATAAAACGCTGCTGACGCTGAACCTCGCGGTGGAGATCGTACGGCTCAGAGACTAATTGGTACGCCGTGTACGGGTCCTCGTAGCGATGATGTCTGACATATTCGCTGGAGGCGGTGGACGCCGTGTCCGCCTGCGAGTTTCCCCGAATCTGCAGCGCGCCGTGGCGCGACATGTTCTGCGGGGCGGCCGCGAGTGAGCGCTGTGCCGCGAGGTCGACATATCGGCCAAAAAAAGTGTTTTGCAACCGCGAGGCCGGGTCCTCCACTGTCAGATGATTTGTTGAATTGCGAAGCGCTGAGAGTTCCACCACATACGATGCGTTGCTGGAATTGCTAGAGCCCCGCACATTGCGCCGGTTGGAATGGCTTTGGCGATGCATGGACCACAGCGAATACAACTCTCACCGTTTCACTTCTTCCTTTTTATTTTTATTTATTTATTTCTCACAAAACTGTTCTGTGCTTTTCAGACAAGAACAAACGCTGCAAGGATGAATCAGTGACCTTCCGTTGTGATGTATTTATAAAGCCAGGCGCGACCTGTTTCAATTTGAAGACAATAGACAGCTAAAGCGATTACGCAAACAATGACAATAATAAAAAGAGAGAAATGGAAAGGCAATGACAAGAGACATAAGAGTAACAGATTGCTGTCATGGTCATAATAAAAAACAAAAAACAAAAAAAAAAAACAAGAAAGAAAGAGAGGCAATTATTGAATTTTAAATCATATATTTTGCCTTTTGCAATAAAATCCTTCTTGCCACATTTTACCTTGCTTCGGTAATAAAATCCACAGCGATAACTATGTAGGAAAATGCAAAAAAAAACAACAACAAAAACTGAAGGATGAAATAGGTTTTTTTTTGTCTCAACAACTTCACAAAAAAGAAATACGAAGTATGTATTAAGAAATGACTTTCCTATGGTAATAGAGGCTTCAGAGAAAAAAAAAAAATAATGTAAGCCCACTTTCGTTTTTGTTTTTTTTTTGATGCGTAAAAGAGATGGATAAAACAAACTAAAGCACTGCAAGGAAACTGCACACATTGCTATCAACATGAAACTCATAAGATGTTTCCTTAAAACTATATATATATATATATATATATATATATATATATATATACGTATATATATATATATAAAGGTAGTAAAAACGTTTTTTTTTTGTTTATTTTCTACTTTTTTTTTATGTCCGCGCAATTCCTCTTTTTGTACTCCCGCCTCTCTCTCTCTATATATATATCCGTCTTCGTATTCCATTCACAAAAAATAAAAAATAAAAATAAAAACACCAACAACGTTAAAGCATTACGAATAATACGGAAAAGAAAAGAGAAGGCTCACGACATCACTAGATAATGCACAATAAACAAACAAAAAAACAAAACATCATTGGCTCAAAATACAAAATCTTTTTCAGTCCGATAGGACTTTCTTCAAAACCTTTGATGATGCGATACGACACGTTTACAGAAACCTTTCAAGAGTTCCACAAATGTATCCCATTCGCGTGCCACAATGTCGTTGTGACCACACCCACGGAACCAGTGATAGCAGAGATCGGCTTTTTTCGGACTGACCCTTTGTGCCTCCTTCACTGTATTCAGAAGCTCCTTGCTGCAAGAAAACTTCACCACGTTATCCTCTGTTCCATGCATAATCAAGAATGGACAGTCTCCTACTTCCCGAAGATGTTTTTTATTTGGAAACGGATCCCGTAGGCAGAGAAAGTTTTTCAAGAAACCGCGGCCAGACCCTAAACTCCCAAAAGCCGATGTAAATGTGGACATGAGAATGATGCCCCCGATTTCGGAGTGATACTTTTTTGCTAAAAAGCTTGTGGGCCCTCCGCCCATGGAGCGCCCCATTAATATGAGGCGACTCGGCGGAACGCCAAGCACTCCGGTGAGTTCCCCGTAGACAGCCTCCGCGTCCTTGTACACACGGTCCTCGTTGGGTCTCTTGTCTTCGCCCTTCGCTCTGGAAAAGCCGTAGCCGCAGTAGTCGTACGCAAAGATATGCGCGCCTGTCACGTTGGATAAGACACGCAGAGTGTTGTAGCAGGAACCCAAGTCCTCTGCGTTTCCGTGGCTGTACAAAATGGTCAGTGGATCCCCGGGGTAGGACGGGATCCCCTGGGTTTTGAAGTATATATAATAAATAGTCGAATCGGGGAGTCTAATTGCTTCCATTTCTCTACGGCACTCTCTTAGATTCATTGAGGGTAGTGGACCGGGAGGTTGAAAAAGAACTTTGTTTACTAGTCCATTCATTCTAGATCGCACATAACTCATCAAACTCAACCACACTAAAGTTAATCATAAAGTAAAAAAAAAAAAAAGAAGAAAAAAGAAGAAAAAAGAAAAAAAATTGTGCGAAACGTTGATAAATACACTCTACATTGTGGAAAGCAAAGATCAAATAAACAAACAGAGATCAATACGTCAGAAAGACACATAACTAACTTAGACCTTTAGAAGAGAAAGAGGAAAAAAAAAAAAAAACAACAACAAAAAACATTAATAACGTTTTTTTTTTCTTTGTTTTTGTTCTTGCATTTGGTGCTAACTCCTCTTTTTTCTCTCTTTCCCCTCCTTTTTTTTTTTTTTATGCACTCCAAACCGTTTCTTTATATTTCTCACTTCCGTTAGCTGACTTTATATGTTCTATGGCTGTCCCAGGAAAGAACTAGACTAAAGATCCATCCCAATAGCAGAAAAAAAAAAAAAAACAGTGGCAGACACACACACACACATATACACAGAGAGAGAAAGAAAGAAAGCGAAAACATGTCATGCATCAAAAATAGAAACAAGAAGTCCATCCTTCTGCATTTCCGTGCGTAGTTTTTTCACTTCCTCCGCCTCCTGTGCGTGGGGCCCGTCCTCTGTGACACCCAATTCCCTCAGCCGCTTGGCGTACTGCGTCACTCGCTCGGCAGTCTCCGGGGACGCGACGAGCGCCGCATATGCCCTTTGCCGCCACTCGTCCTGCTCAAAGTCCTCAAGCTCCGCCGCTTTGGTCTTGGCGGCCGCCACAACGGCCTCGGGAATGTTCGCGAGCTGCGCCACGTAAAGACCATAACTGCGCCCACACGGGCCGGGCTCGAGTTTATACGAAAAACGCAGTGTTCCCTCCGCAGTGTTCACATCGGCTCCAAAGTGCATGTTCCGCAGATTTGTATGATGCTCCGCGAGTTCTGTCATTTCATGAAAATGCGTAGAGAATAGCAGAGCGGCCTTTGCCTTTGTTGCAATTTCCTCTGCAATAGCCCACGCCAATCCAAACCCATCGTATGTCGATGTCCCACGACCAAGCTCGTCGACAATGGCGAGAGACTCTCGCGTTGCGGACGCGAGGATAGCCGCGGACTCGAGCATTTCCACCATAAATGTGGAGACACCTTGTGCCAAATGATCCGTTGCGCCCACACGACACATAACGGCATCTCGCACAACAATGTCCGCCGCCTCCGCCGGTACAAAGCAGCCTGCCTGGGCAAGCACCACACAAATACCGACACTGCGCATGTATGTTGACTTTCCACCCATGTTTGGTCCTGTAATAATGAGCGCATTGGCGCCTTCCGTCAATCGCACCGTATTGGGAGTGTAGTTTGGCTGACGTAACTCCACCAATGGGTGACGGGCATTCACAATAGTGAGAACATTTCGCTTTTCTGCAGGTTCTTCTTCTTTCACGATTTCCTCCGCCGGTGGGGGACGAACTATTGGGCGAGTCATTGGTCGAGGGGAGTCTTTTGCCACCAGAGACCAAGCCACAAACACATCCAATGCCGCAATGAGTTCTTTGGCATCATCGAGTACAGGCAAGTATGTCGCAACAGTGTCCACCAGTTTACGCTTGAGGTCTTGTTGCCGCACGTCATAATCTGCACGAATCGTTTTGTATTGTTCACTTAATGAAGCCAGTTTTTCCGACACAAACCGCACACCATCCTTCGCCGTGGCGAGAGTGATAAGCTCCTTATTGTCACGCAGTTGCTGGTCTTCTTTGCGAGAAACACGGAAGACATATCCATAGGAAGAGTGAAATTCACACTTGAGCTGTCGCTCTGTCCATTTATACCGGTCCATGGTGTGGCGGTATTCTTTATCAATGGCCTTGGATACCACAATTCGTTGCTCTTCAAGGACAGTGAGCTCGTCGTCAAACTCCGGATTAATGCGGACGGTACTATTGTCTGCCAAATCCACTGTTGCATTGATTAGCGTACGAAGGTTTGACAAATGTTCATTGATATCTTCCAACGGTGCAATATACTCATCCTTCAACAACTTTCCATCACGACCCTGGTGAGTTCGTAATACCTGCACCGCCTGCGGGATCGTGTTTGCAAACGACAAAATGGACTGCATGTCCTTTAACGCAATAGTACGTCGTTGTAGCTTTCGGTTCAGACGATCCATGTCACTACAGCGACGCAGTACTTGTGAGGTGAGTGCATCACGTAAGATTGGATTTTCCACCATCATCTCCACCATAGAAAGCCGTTCGTTGATGTCGTCGACATTGCGCAAAGGCTGCAGTAGCCACTGTCGCATCATGCGGGCACCCATTCCAGTCATGCACCGGTTTAGCCACGAGAAAACAGATGTCGGGAGCGTACCTCGAATTTCAGGTTTGTGGTGAATAAGATGTAATGCTTCAATAGCGGCCGCGTCAAGTTTAAGGAAAGCTGATGGAACTGTGTGTTTGAGGTAAAATGCACGATGATTGGCGGAGTTGAAAGGATCAACCATAGTTGACAGAAGATACTCCAACGCCCGCGATGCCAACGTGCAACTTAAGAGTGCCACACGCTCTTCGGGAATACGCAAAATGTCTTCCAACACCTGTAGTGAAGAATTGCGATTTGGTGAATGATTCACCGATGGATTTGCGGCGCCATCCTCGCCGTTGCGAATGTTCACTGTAGAAACAGACTTATCCCGCCCGGCTTCGCGATACGTAATGTTTGCCCGTTCGCAAAGATGCTGCACAGCCCGTGCGGGTTCATCTCCCAATGCCGTCATCGCCTCCTTGCGGCCGTTACGAAAGTAAACCAATTCCTTTAGATTGCACTGTGCCATGAGCGCGTCCAGGTTACTGAGCTGCAATGTGTCCACGTACTCTGCATATATCAATGTGCGCAATGTTGTATTAATCGCCGCGAATCCGACCCGCACGCCTTCGTTTCCCGGGGCTTCAAGAAGCAGTGCGCCTGTTGCGAGTAACTGAATCTCCGACTCCTCAAAAGAAAACAGTGTTGCCTCGAAGTCCGCGATATGACCAGGCGAGCCACGTTGCACGCAGACATACTTTCCGCCCCCGGAAGGGCGTTCGTAGTACTCCACCGACGCGCCTCTCCGCAAAAGACAATCGCGAATGATTTCTTTTGCCATTGTGTCATTCACCGTGACGACATCGATACCACCCCAGTTCTTTAGAACAGCAGTGGATTTGATGTACTCGCTGGCAATGAGAGCGGCCCACGAGGCAAGAACATAACACCCAGTCGTGGAGCCGCTACGAGAGAAGAGACGGAGACATGTTTTGTCATCGCCGCCAGCGGAGTAAAAGGCCTCCACTACAAAGGTGTCCTTTTCGTCACTCATCAATTCTTTCGTGTATTTCTCTTTTTATGTTAAGAAGAGTATATATATATATGTATGCTTTGTTAGGCTTTTTTTTTCTTTCCACAACGTATATTGAGTTAAACTCAGGCTAGAGAATTCTAGCCTTTTATTTTTTGCTGTCTTCTATTGTTTTTTATTTATTGTTATCTGCAAATAACTTCAATAAGCCTTTCGTCTTCTGGGACTTCAGAAAAAAGCAAAAGAAAAAACACAAATGTTAAAGGGAAAAAAAAAGAATAAATAAATAAGCAACAATAATTTGAGTATGAATAGGAAAAAGCAAAAAAAAAAAGGGGGAGGCATTATGCCAAAGACGGAAAAAAAAAATGCAGGAAAGATACGTTTGCGTTATATCATTAGAAGTGGAGTGGCTTAATCATTTCAAATCCCACGAACACGCATAAGTGGATTTGCCTTAACTTATCAATGCATAACTAAATGACGACCCCCTAAACCATATGTAACGAAAGAAACAAGATGATGTAATGTATCTTTTTCCCCATGTCACACTTCCGTATCATTCCAAATGCGCCTCTGTGCACCGCACTCTTTCTTTTCTTTTTTTTTCTTTTGTACCACCTCCATTTCCTTTTTTACTTTTTTTTTTTTTTTGTTTTCTTGACGCTTTTTTTTTTTTTTTCCTTTTAAAACTCTTCCTCCTCCTCACTCTCCGCCTCTCCCTCCCGCTCTGGAATCTGCATCCCAAAGCCTGGCGCCCGCACAACGGGCGAGAGCGTTGGGACGACGACGGAGGCGCCTTGGCCGAGCGCCATTGGTCCGCTGAGAACGAAAAGGCTCAGGACGATGCCGGCGCCCACGGCGGGGACCCACCAGTTCACCTTCGAGACCATCCAGTCCGAGCCGTGGTCGAACAGGTGGCGGAGCTTTTGGTAAAAGTACATGTCCTCCCAGCGCTTCTGGGGAGCCTGCGGCCGACCAAACATTTTCTGTGTAAAAAGAAAAAGAAAAAAAAAAAAGCAAAGAAAGAAAGAAAGAGAGAGAGAGAGAAAAAAAAAATAGTCATAGAAATGAGATAAAAACAAAAATAAACGGGAGAATAATATATATATATATATATAAACGTACTCTTGTTTCAGAGCGATTACGGAAACCCAAATGATTCATTGGCGGGTACGTACTTTTGTGTAAAAAAAAACAACAACAAAAAAACGCAAAAAAATAAATAATATTAGCTAATTCAAAGGAAAGATTACAAGAATACTATTCCAAAACAAACAAAAAAAGAATTCCTTACCTTATACACTTAAAAAAAGAAAAAAAATATATCTAAAATCATCTGCTGGCATTCTCAGTACCTCTGAGTCTGCTTAAGGACGGCGAAAAACTTACAATTCGTTTCTATATTCATGCCGTTAATAAATACAAATAGTTCAAACTAGCTCTGTCATAATCTTCTGTCGCAACCTATTGTTATTTTTATATTTTTCTCCTTCTCCCTCTGCCTTTCACCCATCATTTCCCTCGCTTTTTTTTTTTTTTTTTTTATGCCCATTCATTGCACTGTGTGTGCTTGCCTCCTGGCATATTCGAGATGAGATGCTCCTCCATTTCCTTTGCGTACTGCTGCACGTTGAATGACTCCGTATTCACAGCCAAATCAAACACATTCGGTTCCCCGATCAATGAGACACCCGCAATGAACTTCAGCGACGCGTCGCAGAGCGTGACCGCGACGAGCGCATCAATAAGCGCCATGGCCCCTTTCCCCCCATGTGCCCGCTGCCGCATGTGCGCGTGGGCCCCGGCGAGCCGCACCAGCGCGGACATCACACTCGCGTCTGCCGCCTCTGCGCAGATGGCCTTTGCCGCGAGAAAGTACGCGCGCAAAAGGGCGGCGGCGGCGCCGGACGGCGGCGGCGCTGGCGGGGCGGCGGCGGAGTCCGGCAGCGCAATCGCACAGCACGCCGCCCACTGCCGCGCGCACCGCTGCAGTACGCCCGCCCGCCCCCCGCACGGGCCTGTGGGGAAAAGATTGCAAAGGACCTCCGCCTGTTCGTGCGCGGATCGCCGCGCCGTGCCGGGAATGTGTATCACCACATCCGCCCGCTCCACAAACTGAAAGAGGGCGCGGCTCTGCGCGAGCGCGGCTTCCTGCGTAAAGGCCAAGAGCCCGGGGCCGGCGCAGCACGCCACGCGCTCTCCCCCGTCGCGCACGACCACCGCCGCCCCGCGCGGCACCAGCGCCCCGCGCAGTGCCTGCAGCGCCGCGCCGCCCATGGCGTCGAGTGCGGGGACAAAGAGAAGGCGCCGGTGAGCCGCGCTGAGTACTCCCCCGCGCACCATCTCCACCCGCCCGTTCGGGGCCTCCGGCGCAATCACATCATCCGGAATCGCCGCCTGCGCCGTGGTCACGCGTGTATACTTTGGGAGCAGCGTGTCCGCGGCCCCGGTCGCCACAAAGGGCACTGCCGCGTTTGTCTCCGCCGCAAGCGCTGTCACTAGTCGGCGCAGTGGGACAACGCCGTTGGGGGGCGCCACGACTGTTGCAAGAATCGCTCCACCGCTCTCGGAAAGTGTCGCCGCAGCAATCACTGCTCCTGTTGCGGCCCACACTGCGGTTGGCAGAGCATAGACCTCCGCCACAGCAAACAATGCGGCCGGGGAATCGGCGTTATGGCATGTGGCAAAGGCTGCTGCGCCAGCTATGCATTCCCAACAATACAACGCCTGTCGCGTCGCGTCCGTTTCTTCGGCTTCCGTGTGGTGAAATGCACTTGACGTGTTTTGTCGTGTGTCATCCCTTTCCGGTGGGGAAAGATCCACAGCCCATGGTGCAGTGAATGTCGCAGTGCGCACAGTGCGGGCCTCGAGGACTAATACAGCCGTCCGCCTCTCACGTCGCGAGAGCAGCGGCGCCTCTGTGACTTCCAGCAATCCTATCACATCCACGCGCTCACCCACCACTGCCGCAGCGCACGCGTCGTGTGATGGGATTTGCGTAAGATCAAGCCACATTGGCGCGTGTCCAATACCACCATCTTCATTTGCACGCCATGGTTGAAACTCAACAATTGGTATTGGTGACTGCGACGTGCGCTGCGCAAAGTAAACCCCCGCAACAGTCCCAATGACGCGGACCCAGACACCGGCGCCAATCGTCGAGTCCAGCGGTCGGTTGCACGGCGAAAGTCCCACTGGAGCGAGAAAACTCGGCAGCGCGCGAAGCCCACAGCGCACAGAGACATTCACAGGACTCTCACAGGCATCGCGCGCACGTGTCTCGTGTCCCCGCGGCGGCTGTGCACCTTCTGCCCGCCGCTGCATAGCGGCCCAAAAAGCCGGAGGCCACTGCTGCGTCCACGCGCAGAGTGGACACGCGCCACACGCGTCGGGCGAGAAGGCCATTGCTGCGTGGTGGCAGCGATCACCAATGCCCCGCGCGGTTTGCGCCTGCTCGGCCTCGCGGCAAAGCCACTGCGAAAGCGTCTGCTCAAGCACCGCGTCCAAGCGCCGCGGGTTCGCGCAGAGCAGCGCGCCGAGCGCGGGATACGCGGCCGCCGTGTCCAGCGCGGAGAGGACAAGGCGGACGGAGAGCGGCGGGCACGCAGCCGTGGCGAGGGCGGTGAGCTCAGAGAGGAGCTGTGCCCGGACATCGTTGTCGGAGAAAAGGAGCGCGCGAGACTCGGCATCTACAGTGGATGGTGATAACATCTCGTGCAGAGATACAAAGAAAGATGTGCCTGTGTAAAAGGAAAAAAAAAAAAAAGAAAGAAACAAAAAAGAAAAGAAAAAAGAAAAGCAGGTGATGAAGAAATTAAAAAAAATAAAATAAAAAGGAAGAGATTAGTAAATTCATCATCACCACCACTACAGCATGATTAAATAATAATAATATTAATAGTAACACGAATGTCACCCATACAAAAAAAAAAAAAGAAAAGAAAAGAAAAGAAAAAAAAAAAGGCGTAGAGGAAACTCCGGATAAACTCCAACATGTTAAAAAAGATGGATACTCCTTCAACGTACTCATTTTATTCTCTTCACCCTCTCTCACTTGTTCGCAATGAATGATGATCAACGTACAATAATACCTCACTTGATGCGGGCAACATTGCCCGCTGCAGTGTTGCTGTGCTGTGCCCCCACGCCGTGCCAACGAAGATCATCCTCAATTTCTTTGCGCATTCGCTGCGCCGTTGCAATTTGCCGCCGGCTCCGCGCATTCATCTCTGCCCGCGACATCTCCTCCCGCGCGCGCTCTGCGACGGCGTCCGCAAGTCGCGCAAGCCGCTGCTGCATGTCAAACACCTGGTGGCGCTCCGGCGCCGCATCGCGCACTCGCCGCGCGACCGCCGCCGCCTCCTCCTTTGCATTTCCTTTTTCTCCCGCCGCTTCTTCTCCCACTCGCTGCTGCGGCGCGGCGAGGCGAAGACCCGCGCGCCGCGTGGCCCGGAGCCACTCAGCCATCTGCGCAGTCCCCGCGGCCGGCAGCGCGTCCTCGAGCAGCGGCAGGCGCTGGTGCAGCTCGTGCCGAAACATATCCGCCGCGCCCGGCGACTCCGCCGCGCGCCGCAGCGACGGCGCCAGAAACGCCCACGACGCGACGCCGCCGCAGTCCGTCGCAGTGCTCTCGCTTGCGCGCAAAAAGCGGCGGTAGTGCAGCTGGCCGGTGACGGGCGCGGTGCAGTGGGCGGCGTGGCGCATCTCCGGCGCGGGCCCGCCGACGCGTGTGGCGCCGCGGAGGCTGTCAGGAGCCGCGCGGTGCAGTGCGCCGCGACCGCCCGCGTGTGCCGCGCGGTGCGGCGGCGCGAGGCGACGCGGCCGGCGAAGAACGGCGCCGAACATTCGGAGACGAAGTGCGGGGCGGGGGAAGGCCAGGAACTGCGGGGCCAGCGCAGGTGAAAAAGGGAAGGGAAAAGAAAGAGAAAAGGAAAGAAAGGGGAATAGGAAAGCAAGTATATAAAAAAGAAGATGTGTGTGTGTGTGGGGGGGGTACATATCTGAAGTGCCATAATGTGTAAAGGAATAAATAAACGAATGGATACACATGGACAAAGAAAGCGCAAAAAAAAAAAAGAATAATAATAATAAAGGGGTCAAATAATAATAACAAAAAAAAATAATAAAGAGCATGTTTCTTTTTTTTTTTTTTTTTCCTGAAAGGGTCTCTGTGGCTCTGGGGTTTTCCACTTGTACGGTGAGAACAAATTGTATAGTGCAAAAAGCTGTAAAACATTCAGATCTGCCACAGTTTTCAATGCATATCCTCTTTTCACTTTTGCCTTTCTTTAGCCTCTACATACTTTTTTTTCTCTTCTTTTTTTCCGTTGTTATCCATCCCCACCTTTTTTTTTTTTTTTTTCCTTTTCCCTCTCTTTTTAAACCAATACAGCACTAATAGTTTCAGTCCTTCTGTGCCGCGATCAGATATGACACTATTTGGAGTACGTATTTCGCGCAAAGTCATCTTCGCGGCTCCGTTCCAGTCGGTACCAGTAGTGGTCTTTTTGTTGCTGCTGGTCCCGCGAGAGGATCGACCAGTTGCGTTCATTATTGCGAATGTTCCAATGTGGCTCTCGGACAAAAAGGTGTCCACTTGTCACCTTCATCGTTGTCGCATCGTATCCTTTATTGGATTCCGTCTCTTGCTCGATAATACGCTGCAGCTCTGCAATCTTTTCGGGATCATCCGTCAAAGCGAGAAGCCGCTCCGCCTCCTGCACACGGGCCACACTCTGTTCCTTTTGAGCCTGCATGTCCTCTACAGGACTTCCATCTCCCCGTTTGCCCATGTTGGGAGAAGCTTCATTGCTATTCTTCTTATCATTATTGTTATTATTGCCTGCGCTGTTACTGTTCACAAGCGGAATAGCCACCTGGTGCGACACAGTAGTGTCATCGTCCTGCGCAGGAGCTGTGCTGCGCGGCCAGAAACGCCATTCACGGCGAAGTTCGTACTCAAGATGATTGTTCACATTTGGCGAAGGAATGCGGTCCTTATGTGTTACATTCGCCTCGTAAAAAACTGTCCCAGCGGCTGCGGCGAGAACAATACCACCTGCGCGGTATGGATGCTCTCGGACCCATCGCGTGGTGCGGTACAGCCATGCGGAGACCTCTTTGCCGAGAAACGGAATGGGCACAACCTTCTCGCGCATGATTTTATTCTCTTCGACTTTTTTTTTTTTAAATTTTTTATTTATTTATTCGTCCTACCTCGCCCTACTTATATATATATATATATATATATATATATATGTTTGTGTGTATATATATTTATATTCTGATAGTGAGGTGTAGCTCCTTTTCCTTTCCTATCCCAATCCCCTTGCTTACTCAATGATGTGCCACACAACGCACAAAAAAAAAAAGAGAGAGAGAGTGTGTGAGAAAAAAAAAGGCATATCGTAAAAAGAAAAAATAGACGCAAAAAAGTAACTAAAAGTAAGATGATGAAAAAATTACTCAAAAGAGAGTTTTGAGCGCAAAGACTGAATATATATATATATATATATATATATATATATATATGCAAAAAACATCAAGACCAACCAAAAAAAGTCGCATGAGTTCTATTTTCCCTTTACTCAAAGTACCCGCCCCACGACAATAACTACGACGATAGCACAGAGAAAACAAAATTTAATTTGGCATCCCTTTCCCGTCACACAGGAGCGGAGTCGTAATCTTCCCCATCGCACCGCTTCTGCATCATCAGCAGCTGCGGTACATCAATTCGCGCGCCGTCTAGCAATTGCTGCCGTTCCCAATCCGTGAGAAATTCATACGAAGCACGCACGCGGCGTAGCTCCACTTGCAATGGATATGCTATTCCATGGGTTTCAGTTGCCTGTGCCATGTAGTTGCGCTTCGCCCGCGCCGCCTGTTGCAGTCGAAGGAGAAGCCCAGACCACACACTGCACTGCGCCGCCCCCATACACTGCTGCTGCAGTACCCGCTGTTCCCGCTCCTCCTCCGCTTCAAGAAATCGCAGCGGGAGCCACAGAAAGCGAATAGAGTCAAGTATCGCTACGGCATCTGCAGGACTGCAGCGGCAGTGCAATGTGTGCACCTGCGACGCGGGCCACCGGGAGGCGCCAAGCGGGACCGTATTGGATTGGCGACGGTGGTGGGCATCGCACACGGAACGAGCCATGCGGTATGCAATGGTTTCAAGCGGAAAGGGAACTTCTCGTAATACAGTTGAGGCGACCGGGAGTGGCAAGGCAACGAGCATATCCGCGCGCAGAACAGTTCGGTCATTTCTATGCCATGGCGTAGAAGATCCACTGGTAGTGCTTACATAACTAGCATTATGGTTCCTATGGTGAGCTGAATCCAAAGAAATGTTACCCCCAATTTGGTTCACCAAAAGCCTAGAGTATGTGTCCTGAACGTCATGAGTAGTAGTCCTCATCGCTGCAGCAATGATTGCCTCGACTATTGTATGCGGCAGCTGTGTTCCACATTGCCCGCACTGCGCAGCGGTCGAACTGTAAAAAGCATTCAGCAAGTCTACGAGATCCACTACATTGCTAAACTTGCTGTCATCTGTTTGCTGCCCTATAGAGACACTTTTTGTTTCTAAAGTCCTTTCCTTCATTGTTTGTGACGCTTTTTCAGTCCCTTCCGCCTTTTTCGGTGGGTACACGACCAGGCGGTGAAGGGCTTTGCTGAGCGTATTAACTATGGTTTGCTGCTGCCGAATCAGATGGCCCCAGAACTCCGTATCCACGTGTGAGTTTACCTCCACTGCCCCTGCAGCAGCTGTCGTAGCAGTGTGGGCATCCAGAGGAGAAGTGTCAATCGCTGAGCAAAGCGGGGGAGATGGCGGAGAACAAGGCGCCTGGGGAAGTTTACTCAACACATCGCGTCGCAACGCAGCCGTTTGTTCTTGAATGGATAGCAGTAGCCGACGAATCGACGGGTATTCGGTCGACGTGATACCGTAAGACGGTACTGGGGAATGAGGGGGAGCCTCAACTATATTAGCGCTTGATGGATAAAGTGTAGTGTACAACGGTGGAGAGATATCCATTTCTTCAAAATTTTTTTAAAAATCCCAATATGAGGTCTATGTGCTGTCTAAATTAATGTGAGTAGCTGAATGGAGCTAGTGGATATACAGAGGAGGGCCTTTTTATGAATATATCGCTTGCTTAAAAAAAAAAAAAAGTGAAGGGGGAACAAAAATTCAAAAATAGAAGAAATGTTACGAAAAGTTAAATCAATTCATAGGGATTAAAGACTTTATTAGCAACCGTAGGTACGCACCGAAAAAAAAAAAAAAAAACATCAACAACAACTTTCGTAGATAAACAAAACATAAGAACATAAACGGATACCTGTCCGTGATATTGCTGAGGACCATAAACACAACAAAATTCAAAAAAAAAAAAAAGCTCACTATTGTACATCACAGCATCACTAACTTCTTCCTACATATCACAGAGCAGATAAGGCCTCAAAGCTCCAGCACATCCATCGCACTCTCTCAAAGTAATTTAACTCACAATCCATCGGTTATTTCCACCCACCAACCTCGATACAGTCACATGGACTACCCCTCACCGGAACAATCTCTACTCCACAACGTGCAAAAGTCCCACGACTTGCTTTTTTTTTTTTCCCACCTCCAACCCTTTACCAAGCCCCAATTAAAGCTTTTCCTCGGTATCTTCTTGAAGCTCTTCTTGTATTTGCGAACCAGAACTTTTTTTTTTTAAGTCTAAACAAAGTTATTGTTCAGGATATTTATTAACCTCTGTTTGGTGATGTTCCTCTTACAGCTCTTGCTCAGGCTCTGCAGGGGTCTCTTCCTGTTGCTCTTGTTCAGGCTCTGCAGGGGTCTCTTCCTGTTGCTCTTGTTCAGGCACTGCAGGGGTCTCCTCCTGTTGCTCTTGTTCAGGCTCTGCAGGGGTCTCTTCCTGTTGTTCTTGTTCAGGCTCTGCAGGGGTCTCCTCCTGTTGCTCTTGTTCAGGCTCTGCAGGGGTCTCCTCCTGTTGCTCTTCTTCAGGCTCTGCAGGGGTCTCTTCCTGTTGTTCTTGTTCAGGCTCTGCAAGGATCTCTTCCTGTTTCTCTTGTTCAGGCTCTGAAGGGGTCTCCTCCTGTTGTTCTTGTTCAGGTTCTGCTTCGGGCTCCTGCTGCTGCTGCTCCTCCTCCTCCTCCTCGGCCTCCTCATGCAACTCTTGCACAAGCTCTGCATGAGGCTCGTCCTCTGGCTCCCCTTGCATCTCGTATTCAAGCTCTGCAGGAGGTACCTTATGTTTCTCTGTTGGTAGCTGCATATTAGAAGCTCTTTGAGAGACTAAGCAAAGTTCTTCTTGTTGCTGTGCATTAGAAGCTCTTTGAGAGACTGAGCAAAGTTCAGCTTCTAGCAGTGCATTAGAAGCTCTTTGAGAGTCTAAACAAATTTCTGCTTCAAGAGGTTGATAAACCTCTGTCTGATGTTGCTCCTCTTGGGGCTCTGCTTGAGATCTTATCCCATCTGCTTTGTTTGCTTGATTTTGTAACATGTCAAGCTCAGGAGATGTTACTGCATCGATGGGTTCAATTGCATTAGTCACATTGGACTGCATGTTGTCTCCAACCTGGTCACTCGAGCTGATTTTTTCATCGATGGACGCTCCAGTAGCATTATCTTCCCCTTCTGACTTGCATGACTGTGTTTGTTCCAAATTATCATTCTCTGCAGGCTGGTGGCCAATTAAGGCGAGGTGATTATGTGAGCTTGTTGAAGAGTTTTTCTCTTCCTCTCCCTCTCCCTCCACAGCGGTCGGGGAGGAGAGTTCCTTTTCACTTACTGAGTTCTCTACATCCACACTTTTCATTTGCACTGAACGCGGAAGCGTGTCCCATTCGGGAATACGCTTTCGGAGCTGCTGCATGATATCTTGCCAGGCATTTCCCTCTTGTTTCACAGCTCGTACACGTACAGTACTTTCATCATCCATAACCCCAACGGCAATTCGCTCCTCGTAGAAGAGTTCATACAGTAGACGGTACGCTGAGCGTTCCGCCAATTGTAGCTCCATGTAAACGAAATGGTGTTCTAAGTCCAGAGCATTTCTTTCTTCCATATTCCGTTGAAGTCGACGATCAACAAGCCAACGGCGCTCCTGCAGACGTATATCCCGAAGAGTATCTTCGCAACATTTTTCTCTGTCTTTCAGTTGTTTCTGCAAGAGTTCCTGTCGTGGTGCTCGGAGGCTTTCTGCGATCGCAGCCTCGCTCGCGATTAGGGCGTTTTCCAAGTCTGGTAGTAAGGTGTCAAGCATTCGCGCAATGCGGCGCAGGGCACGAGCACGTTCTGCCGATTCACGTTCTTTAATACGGTCTTCTACTTGTTGCTCGAGGTCTGCCTGGTTCTCTTTGTGCTCGTACCGCGTAATAATTTCCTGCAGACGCGATGCGCGTAGTAGGCGAATTTTCTCGTCGATGGCGTTCAACTCCTCCTCAACGGAAGGTGTGTCATTCATGATGTGACGATGACTAAAAAGCACGGAGTTCAGTACTGGCCTTCCCGTGTCCGGCAAAGAATCACTGACAGTCATGTAAAAATTCATGTCATGCAGTGCATCACTGGTGAGCAGTCCTTTTGCGGCGTCCTCCGCGGCAGCCAATCCCGCGTAGACTGCCGGACCGCGAGCCTCTCGCGCTGCGGAGAGAGGGAGATAGTCCGGCTTCGCGGGCTTTAGCGCATTCGGCGACGGCTTGTGGTCGACTTTTTGTTCAGTTTCCTGTGTTTGCGGTTCTTCCTTGCCTTGCGGTGGTTGTCCATCAGCGAGCACAGGCAAAGAGGACATAGTCACCAGCAAGCCGTCTCACTTGGTGCAATGTAAATAAATCTTCTATAAGAAGCAAAGAAAAAAAAATACGAGACAACAACAAGAACAAAAAAAAAAAAAAGTATTTGTAATTGTAGGAGAATATAGAGTATCTGAAGAAAACACACACAAAAAAAAGGAATGGTATGAAGTTGATCTGTAATAAATGTGTTCAACCATAGGCTATACACTACAAGAATTCACACTAACGCAAAAAAAAAAAAAAAAAAAAAAAAACATCATCTCCACCAACAACATAATTAAACAACGGCATGAGCACTCATGTCTTCAACACATTCGGTTTACGTGTCCCCTTTCTTATCCTCTCCTTTGTGATTACTCGAAATATTGTCTGCAGTAGGCGACTCTGTCGTTTCGTGGATAAACTTCGGATCCAAGTATGGCTTCAGCGTGACAACCGGTTCGTGTGGATTAATCCCATATGTAAGGACAAAAACATCCGGGTGCTTTTCCAAAAAAGCCAAAATTCTAGATGTGCCACCTTTCCTAAAGGGAGCTAAGATAATTTGGCGCAGCTTCTTGTTCATGAACTTGGGCAAGTGCGAAGGAAGCACCGGTCGCCCACGCTTCACGTCCAACCGCGCAGCAACAAGTGAAATAACAAAGCGCAATTGCTCCTCTGGATCTTGCAGAGCTCGTTCCTCGCTCAAACTCAACATTGCTCCACATTGCGGCTGTTGACCTTGTCGCTGCTGCGCCTCCTCTTCATTGGCAGACACTAATTCTTTACTCTCCATCTTCGTTGTTAGCGTGTCTCTTACTTCTGGAGCATCCGTCCTCTGCAGAAACATATGCGGAGCTCGTTCGACAAGACGAAAAAGGTGCGGATAACTTTCTATCCACGACACCGAACGTGCATCTGTGCGGGACCGCACATCCTCCGGCAAAAGCAGCGGCAACAATCCCGTCTGGACAAGCTCTCCACTCGGCGGGAGAATGTCAAAGACATAGTACGCAAGGACATCCAAGTTGCAAAGCGGCGTTGTGCCAAGCTCGTGTAGCGCAAGAGAGCGCTGAAGAGCCCGCGAACGCCGCACATGTCGCACGCGACGGTGGTTCGGTGCAGCACTCCTCTTTTTCCGCGGAAATTCCTTTTCTATTTCCTCCAGCTCTGCGGTTATCTCCGCGGCGGTCATCGTGAGGTACGGATTCGGAAGCTCACGCGCTTCGTCTAGGTGAAAACGTACGGCAACTGCTCGCAGAGAAGTGTCGTCGTTGGTGTTTGCAGAATACGAATGGAAATCATTCGTGTCGTCTGTGTCATTGCAAAACAGCAAAGTCGTTCGTCCCCGCAAGCGGCGTTCAGCGGCTCCGATAGCAAGCACCGCTGCAAGCGGTTGGGTCACCAAATCCCCGCCAGTGCGTTGCACTTCGTGAAGTGGCATAAAGGTCTTTGTGCTCAGCACGCGACAGAGACGATAGAAATTATAATCCTCTATACAGTCAAGCAAAGTTTCTTTGTCCGCATCGTTTTCATTATCACCATCAAAACCTTTAGAGGATATATATTGATTGTCACACACATAAATGTAGAGACGACGGGTAAACATAGGACCTTCGGCGGGTTCAACGAGTGCATTCTGTATTTGCGCACTGCCCCGTATGCATTCCCAGCGAAAGGCATGAAGAGTCCTTGACTGGGGAAGTGTTGTATCGGCACTTGTGGTGGCACCTTCACTCTCATCGGATTTGTATTCCTCAAAGAGCCGCCAGAGCGTCACGCCACTGTGCGGATCATCCAGTGACCGCAATATATGATCCATCAACAACTTGCCAGCAGCTTCACGATTCACTTCTCCTTCGCTTTTTAAGTCAAGGGAAGCACCTACATCCAATTTAGACGCATGGGCTTTTAAATTATCCAAAGGCATAAACCTATTTTTCAAAACATACCCGAACTCATGTTTCACCTTCATGGGTGGAACTGAACGCAACGGAGGAGGTCTTATGAACTTTACGTGCAACACGCCTCTGGAATCATTCAAAACGCGATACCGGCTCGGAAAGCGCTGAAGATGTTTTTTAAGTCCACCATCCAACTGCTCAATCACCTCGTCGGGAAGTTGCATGGCCAGCTTCGTCAGCGGGACCAACTTGGGGGTGTCCACAAGGTAAGGATAGATTGGATCGTCGCCCAAATAGCAGTTATGCTTATGCGAGTGGGTACTCTTTAAACGGTGAGAGACAAGGGGTAGAGCAGCTATGGCATATTCTTTGCGTCTAACCCTATATAGCGATTGCGTTGCGTTGTATCGAAGCCACGAATAGCCAGAAAGAGATACAAGGCGATTCCGTGACGTTAAAAATCGTACTGACATCAGCTAGTTATAATAAAATCAACAAAATAAGAGCAAACCCTCCCCACCCCCCACCCCCAAAAGATAAGGACAGTGTTCGGACTGTTTTAAGCAGTGCGTTTTGTTGATGAGGCTCTCCTTTTGATGTCTTCTCTTCCTCCTGTGCGGGAGTGAAACCCCCGGCTCCTTGCTTTACACGTAGACCCCACACTACCTACTATGAAGTCATTCAAGGGAAAAAAAGAACAACAGAAGTAACAAAGATCAACAAGACTAAGAACACTAAGTGTTTGAATACAAATTACGCACACACATACACATAGACATCGACACACACACAGAGAGAGAGAGAGAGAGAGACATGAAGAGAAAACACTACAGAATAAGCAACTTCCAGTTTTAAAATTATCGTTTTTAGGATTCAAATTAATGACCTATAGCCTGGGTGTGGTAGTGCCAAGACGAACCAATTCCACAGCAATGCAGACGTCCGTATCGCATAATGCGCTCTCCAATTGACATGACTTCTTCTCTGTGCGTGGCCTGGGACGCCGAGAAACACGCGTTGGCGGATTACTCATATACGACTGGAGCTTCCTCATGCGGTCCACTGCACACGTAAAGAAAACGACTTCTTTTGGTTTCTCCGTGCTATCCTTCTCATCCGCGCCCCTGGGGGTGTCCAAGTAGCGCTGTGAAACTTCCCAACCAAAATCGTTCCACACCCACGCATGTGCGATGCGGCACCCGAAGCGCATTGAGAAAAACGGTGTGGATGTGATGAACCCAACGCGCGAGAGAGCAGCCGGTGCTGTCAGCGCGAGCAACACGCTGCCTTCGCCCTGGTGCACACGTCCGCCTCGCGCGGCAAACTTCACGATGACTCGCTGGTGAGCGTTGGATGGAACGCATCGAATGTTTGGCGGCATGTCGCCCGGGAAGACCGGGCACCCGGCGAGCCGCAGCAGTGCGGCGCGCTCCTCCTCCCCTGCCACGCGCACAGCGGGCGCAAACCCCGCGGGTCCCGCCGGGGCGCAGGACGAGAGAGCCGCAAAGATGTGCCGCGCAAGGCGGAAGTGGGAGGACCGGCGCGGGGCGGTGAGGAGCAGCACCGTGTGAGCGCAGCGGTGCAGCGGAAAGCCGCCGGGTTCAATCGCCGCGAGCGCCTGTGGTGTGGAGGGAAAAACCATCACAGTCATGTCCACCTCACCCTCAGTGAGTGCCTTGGGCTTGGCCATCTCCTTTGTCTTTGTTACTCGTTTAGTATTTTTTACAGACGTCGCGATTGCGCGACGCCAGCGCTGAAGGCCCGCGTCGACGCGCTCCTGTGTCCACTCCACCGCCCGAGCCGCGTCAGCGCACCATAACTCAAACACAGAACTCCGCACTGGAACCGCGGCGCATGGATTCCAATGTGACACGAGTCGCACGCTCAAAGCCGCATGAACGCGCCGCCCCATATCCACTGGCACAGGGGCAATGAGGAGAAAAGTTCCGGCACGCGTCGGTGTGCAGTGGAGTATGACAGGCGCAACAAGGGACCCAGCCCACATGTGTCCATGTAGCACAGAGCCATTTGCATTTCCCCACACACCGTCCGGAGCTGTGCGTGTGCTGCTGGAGCACGCCATGACGCCTGGGGACGTGCGAAGAATGAGAAGTTCTGCAAGATCCGCTATAGAGAGAGGGGTGCGCGGCTCAAGCAGCCACACACATGCAGCAGAGCGATCGGATGCAATGCACGTCGGCGGGGGAAGTATCGTTTCTTTGGAGTGTGATGTGCGTTTGGGTTTGGCACGGGTATTTGCAGTGGCTTCCACAAGCGAGTTTGCAGGCAGTCGCGCGACGAAGCGCTGCATCACGCGATGTTGTTTCTGTCTTCGCGCAACAGGGACGGCTAACCGCACCGTCGCCCCACCGCCCTCACCACACACATCGCCGCTGGTTTCCCTCCCACTCTCTGCACACAGTCGAATCTTTTCAATGCGATAATGAAAACGACGACTGAGTTGACGGTGCGAGGGCAGCCACAAAAGAGCCGTCCGACCATGCGGGGAACACATAACTTCTTCAGTTTCCGTTCTGCTCTCCCCCTTATCCACCACTGCCTCCACCTCCTTCTTCTCTTCATCCTTCTCATCGTCATCGTCTTCGCGTGTCATCGTACTCCCCTCCGGCAGCGCCTGGCAGCGGCATAGCGGCAGTTGCGGCTTTCCCCGCAAAAGAGCCATTGCGCGTCGGACTCGCCGCCGTCGCGCGACCGGTCGCCGGCGCAGAGCCATTCGTCTCCGGCGGCGCAGCAGCAGGCGGCACTGTTCGCCCGACGGCCCCCGAGCGCGGAGCCGTCGCGCCGCGCCCTCCGCCGCCGCACCGAAACGTGTCGCACTGCGCGTGGCGCGAATCTTTGCGACACGGGCAACGCGTGAGACCGGAGTGTTTGCGGAGGACGGGCGCCGGTAACGCGCGTGTCGGGGGAGTGGCGTTGGCTCTGCGGCGGAATCGGTACTGCGGGGGCGTTTTCGAAAGAGCAGTGAGGCAAAGGCAGAGAGCTCCGCTGCACGAGTACTCAGAAGTTCAGCGACATTCATAGAAAGAATAGTGCGGGGAAAAAGCGAATGCTCTTTTTTTTTTTTTTACCGTTTCTAAACGGGCAGGCAAAGAAAGCTTCTCTTCCCTTTTAGTGTGCTAGAGGAAAAAAACCGAAAAAAAAAAAAAAAGAAATGCTCAACATACACACAAGAAAAAACAAAACAAAAAAAAAAAAAAAATTTGCATTGCACATCAATGCTCGAGGATTATCTTTTATTCACTATCTCTATCATTAACACAAGTTTGCAGTGCTAACTGAATGTATAATTGTTCAATAATAGTCACAGGATCGATAGAAATACTGTTTTACTCCCACTTACACAACTTCTCTTTCATTTTTTTTTTTTTTTTGCGTTGCAGTACCGCCGGGAAAATTCTTACAGCAGCTGTCGCAATAATATTCGTTGACGCAGGCGTTGGTTTTCCCCAAAAGTGCGTGTAGACTTTTTGCAGGCCTCCCCCCCGCTGCAACCCAGCGTTGGACGCTTCTATTTTTCTCAAGTAAATTGTATATATTATGTATGTGAAACATCGATGAATGCTTTCGACTTCAATCGCCATCATAGCATCAGTTGCCGCTGCTTCAACTTCGGATTTAGACTCGCACTTTTCAGTCAGACTCACTGCCATAAAACTGTTTAAACACCGCTAACACAAACCATTAGTGCCATTATATCTTTTGTCTACTACACCATGCAGACTCGCAAAGATAATAATAGGCTAAAGGAGTTCAACAACAACAAAAAAGGAAAACATGTTCCATCCATGAATGGAAGACACCACATGCGCTATCTAACCCAGTCTTCCTTATCCAACCCCCGCTCCTACTACTGCTGGTGCGCGCAGTCTTACGCGTATCCGTAGAGGATCTTGCCGCGCTTGCGCAGTGCGTTCACCACGTCCACAGCAGTGACGGTCTTCTTGCGCGCGTACTCCGTGTACGACGTCGGGTCACGCACAACGCCCTCGACAAACGACTTGAGCACATTGCGCACCTCCTCGTAGATGAAGCACTAGAGATGCGCTTCACTCCGCCGCCGCGGATCGATCCACGCGTGATCCCGCAAGTGTTGTCGCGCAAAACGACTTTCTAGCGCTTCTCAATACCATTCAGTCTATTTTTTGCTTCCCACTTTTGCCTTCATTCTATATGCATCAAGGGTCTCTGGATGATTATTGTGTGGGGCGAAGAATGCATTATCATTATAGACGTACAAAGGGCAATTCATAAAGTAAGTGAACAGCAGGAGATGACTTCAATCATAAAAGGAATCTTTACATAAGCAATGCCATCACGCAGTGATAAGATAGTGGTACGATAGCCTATCTTACTAGCATTCTGGAACCGTGGATTCTGTTCCGGCGTCGAGCAAAAGCGAGAGCATAGTTATGTGATTAGGTTCAGTGACACCACAGGGCAGCAGCTCTGCCGCATATTGCTGTAAGAAATCTTGCAGTATCGCCGGACTATCCGATTCCTGAAATCGCCATCCTTCTCGCACGCAGTGTTCCTGAAAGGCCTGAACAACGCCTTCACGGATTGCCTCGTCTCGCACAAACGGCAGACGAACTGTCTCTGCCTCCATCCGTACAGCCCCACAGCAGGTACTGTTACATGTTCCGCAGGAGTCCATGTCATCGGTGGCCATCCAATGGCAACCACGAGCGAGGCAGAGATGCATTCGTACTCCCGTGAGCAATGGGTCGTTTGGCGGGAGCAGCAGCTCAAGGTCGTCCAGCAGCGATTTACCGAGTTGCAGGAGTCTCGCACTGTCACGGGGCGCAATCACAGCGTTGACTGCAATGGCAAGGCACTCCATGCGTGCCTGCAGGCGAAGGTGATGAGTCGACGGAAGGCCGCGGACAATGCTGTCAGCGTCCATCAACTGTCGAATCGCACGCTGCGCTCGCCGTGCGTATTCGTCAGACGCTTTCTCACCTTCATTTTTAGTTTCCTTCGCTCCATTGACGTCCTCCCTGTCTTCCTCCGTAAGAAGATCCGTGTGAATCTGATCAAGAACTTCGCTAAAGGCTTTGACACACCGTTTAGCCACGTCCGCAGTGTGAGAATTTACCAAAGAACAATTTTCTGCATGACCGTAAATTCCGTACAAGCGGTGTCCATGCATGGCAAGACCATTGGGATTTCTATCAAGTGTTCCTCTAACAATACCTTTCGGCGTAGGAGTAATAGAGCCCGATGGTGAACTTTTCTCGTTCTCCTGGTTCTGCTGCTCCTCGCAATAGTCGTAAAGGATTTCACTACAGCTAGGACAAACGACACCTTCGAGGAGCGCATTACCTTGCCCCAGACAAAAAGGACAGCGGCATTTAAATCCGTTATACTCCTCTTTCATTGCGTGTGGGATGAGCAATGAGCATAGATACGAAACTGTGATCTCCTCCCCAGCCTCAATATCACGAAGAGCCACAACACGCAAGTTAGGCAACGTTGTATCCTTCTCTTCAGCTGTCCCTTTCCTACCATCCTCTTTCTTTTCTTGATGGTCAACATCATATCTTCCATCGAAGACGCGTAATGCGTTAGGCTCACAGGAATGATTGATGTAAGAGGCGAAGGGATAGAGTGCCCGGCCTACTGTGCTGCGCTGGCGGTCCCGCCCAATCCGAAAGTCTTCAGCCGACTCCATCGTGACCGACCGCTCGTCCCACATTCGTCGAAGAGCATTCAAAGCACCTTCAATGTCTTCATCTCCTCCGATTCCATCTTCTTTTACCTTTGCTGCCGGCATAAGCGCAAGCAGTTGCAGTGTGGCCCCAGCGTCAGGGATCTGTTTCGAGTCGCCAAGAATACCGCCGTCCTGCCGCGCCGCGTCTCGCAAGGATGTTTCACGCAGCGCCACCAATGCCTGCGCTAAAGTCTCCGCCTCCGCTGCCTCACCGCCCCGCGCCCACAGCAGTGGCGCCTCGTGAAGAATCACATCCCCCGCGGCAATAGGACCTGTCGCGAGAAGCCCTATCCCGTGCACCACGCGACACGGATTGCTTGAGAGCTCTGCGTGTGGGTGAAGTACTGTGGAGACACGGGGGGTGGCGTTTGCGCCAAACTGCGCGACAGCGGTTTGCGTGGCGGATTGCGCCGCGACGAGGCAAAGATGTGCCTGCGCAATGCCCAGACGTGGCACAGCGGGCCAAGGAGGGCCCAATGCATTGAGACGCGCCGCACGAGCATCCGAATCCCAGACAAAGAGTGCGGCGACAAGCAACAATCTCGCGAGCTGGCGTAACGCGGCCGCGGAGACGGCGAAGAGTCGCCGCAGCGTCGCTTGGCGAATACCAATGCGATGCCCAAAGCGCTCATCAGCAACACGAAGGCCATCGAGGAGGGATTCGGCCGCCACCACACACGCACAAGGCTCCAACTTCCCTTGCGCAGAAACAGTCGCATGTGCATCCTCAGCATCGCTATACATATTACCTTTCGAAGCGACTGTTTTTGTTTTTGTCGTTGTTTCGGCGATGGAAATGAGGCGTTGGCGCAGCGGTGTAGCAGTGGTCGTGATAGCATTGCTTACTGCATCGCTGGTCGCGCACGGCCGCCACCACCAATCAGCCGCGTCGCCGCTACACAGAGCGGCTTCATCGTTGCTACATAATGTAACGTGTGCGTCACACCAGCGCCACACACGTTCCGCCACAGATGCGAGATCCCAACAGTGAAGCAGCGCCGCGGACAATTCCCCGCAATGCGGCAGAATGGGCTCAGGCGATTGCAATGCCTCGCATACAGTCGCAACGACTCGGTCGGCCGGCGCGGCGCTCACGCACCAGTCTGTGAGGGAAAGCATTGCCTCCACAAGCAGTTCCCCCGCGCGGCGACTGTAAGTATCCACGCAGTCTATCCCATTATTCTCACCCCTGTTGCCTTCGCCGCCGTTATCGTTCTTGCTGTCGTCGACTGAGACGCCGGGGAATGTATGCAGAGGGGACAGCTGAGTGTGCAACGAGAGCATGGCGAGTCCACCGGCTGCAGCGGATTCGGCTCGGGTCTGCGCGGCGAATTCATTCGTTGCGGGGGTTTCGACGGAGTCGCAGCAATGGGCGGAGAGACAGTTTTCCCAGTGCAAAAGCAGTCTCGAGGCCTCATCCAGAGAAAGCGGAGTCGCGCCGCTGTCCATCGGACTTCAACTACAAATTAAAAAAAAAAAATAGAAAAAAAAGGAAGTTTTGTAAACGACTATATATGTATATATTACATGAAGCAAACGCATGGTTACAATTCTTATTATCCCCCGCTGTCAGGTAGCCGATTGGAAATCCAAAAAAGAACACAAGATATTTTTTTAAAGGATACATTATTGCCTGCTTGCACTCTGTTTTCATACATTGAAGATGCCACCTCACTCCAATATTCCTGTAAGTGAACAAACAGGGGGATAAGGGGATTAGGCAGCTTATTGCTGAAACGAAACCGTTACTGCTCCATAAACCATAACGATTAGGTAAACTTATTCGAGACACTATTTCTCTCTCTGAACTGACAAAAGGCAAAGTGCTTAAAGCGCCTTTAGGCTGCCTTCAGCTTGGGACTGCTGAGGATAGATAGGTCAGTTTTTTTTTTTTTTTGTGGAGACTTACAATTAACGAGATTTTTAAACATGACCAAGAAAGCAGAAGAATGTTTAAAGCAAACCTACAGAATAGCCACGTGATACCACTCATACCGCAGGATTTCAATAAAAACAAAAAGAGAATAAGAAATATATGTTGTAAGTAGTGCATTTTCACCTTGACATCACGTGGCTGCAATTTTCGTTACAGTAGAGAAAAAAAAAAAAAATCTGCATCTTTTGATACGTCTTAATGTGAAAAAGAAATAATCGTTGCTCTTCCCCCCTCCCCAAGAAACACAAAATATCCGAGGCGAAGAATTATTAGTGCTTCTTTATTGGTTCAACTTATTATTTTGCCTTTTTTAAAATTCCTGTTTTATCGTGAAACGCACTGCATCGTAATCATGACCTGTACGCCTTTGGAAATGCATCTTGAGACCCCTTTCCCCAAAGGCCTTCAGGCTATACAGAAATTTTATTTTTCTTCTGACAAGCAAGTACACCTTTAACTTATAGAACTCTCAAAAGGCAAGTTACCTTTGTGTATACGTTCCAGTGACGGAATATCGTTTGGAACGTCATCTCCCTTCGCCCGTGCAGCCTGCTCGCGCATTATTTAACACACTGCCCCGGATCCGCTGCACTCGCAAACACAGCCGGAACTCTATTCCTCGTTTCACTTCCGCGAACTTTGTGCCCCGCCGCGGCCAATCGCCTCTGAGCAACCGCCCGCAAGCGCAGTCTCTCCAAGGCCTTATGTCAAACTTTGCGAAAAAGCCCATAGCCACCCCGCAAGGCTAAACCCCCCTCCCTCCAAATGATGCCTTTCGCAAAAGTTGACATTAGGCGTGAAATTAGAAGAGAGCGTGGCAGAGTGCATGACCGCTGGGCTGAGAAAGCCATAGAGCAACAGAGTCGCGGAGAAGATAAATCCCAGACCCAGATGGTAAATCCATGGCTTTGCTTTGCGGTGGTGTCGTCCTCGGAATGCCAGAATCGATCGGCACGCGGGCGCCCACCTTGAGGCGTTTGACGTTCTTCCGCACAACTAGAACAGTGCCAGATGCCTCGTAGCTAAAACAAAACAAAACAAAACAGAACGAAACAACAACAACAACAACAACAAAAAAAAATGGGCTCCTTCACAGTGAAGAGAGAAATTTAACTGTTCGTACTAGTGCACCTCGTCGTCGCGATGGAAGTCGTTCACCTCAACTTCGCGCAGATTGAGTTCATTTAGCTTTTTTCAGGAGATGAGCCCTCATAAGCGCTATCACACGTTTGGGGGGGGGGTACATGCTATTGTAATTGTTCTTCCAAAAAAATAATAATAATAATTTGCTTTTACTTTCAACGAAAAGAGAGGAGTGAATAACAATAAAAAGAAAAATTAATAGATACACACATGGAATAAGGTGTATATGTGTCTTACATTTATGTGCAGAAAACTTTAAAAAAATTATATTAAAGACCTGCATTTCGAAGAATCAGCTATACGCCCCTTGGAGAACAACGCATAAAGAAAATTCCCGCTTATAGTAGCTTTAATTTTGATACCCATTTTTCCTTTTTATTGCAGCAAATCAAATAACGTTTTTTTTTTTCACTTTATAATTTTCTTCTTTACTACAGTTTTTAAGTAAGCGCTCACATCACAAATAAAAAAATAAAAAGCCAAGAAGCAAAAAGACGCATTTAAACCCATCTTTACTGAATCTCTTGACAATTGAATTTTGTTTTTCCGTATTTCACCGAGTAAAATGATCTAATAGTGTCAAGAATAAAATCCACTTTGGTATTTAACGAAATTTTGTGATGTCAGAAACGGTAGACATAAATAATTTCTCTCAATGACATTGCATCGCTATTCAATAATTTCTTTTTCAAATAACCACTTATCAACTCAGTTTGGCCTACCCTTACCTACATCCCAGAATAAAAAATAAAGGGACAAAAATAGTAAATCAAAAGTGCCTCTGAATTAACTCAAGGTACACCCTCATCTTAAACCCGGTCTATGACAAGTGCAAACAGAGAAACACCCCTCAAAAGAAAATGTGCGGAAGCCAACAATTGGGAACTACAAAGTGGCAGCTTTAAGGAGTCTTCCTACCAAAAAGAACCCCCTCCCCCCCACGAAAGGGGGATTAATAAAACGTGAGGAAAGTCGTGCTATAAAGTTCTAATGGAGAAAACCCCGTTTAAGAAAATACAGCCTCTTCCCCTTGTTATAAATTCAAACTAGATAAGGAAGATTAGGGTAAGCAGCTTAATAAGATGGGAGATCAGGGAAAGAGTAAATATCCCTAACGCAGTTAACGTTCTTTCCACGAGCTTTTATTAGCAACAAAAAAATCTAGTGAGACTACTGATACTAATAATTATCATTGTTATAGCCTCAAATATAAAATAAAGAACCTATTTTTTTTCCATAAAAACATGATAACATCACACGAACCCCACGTGAGCACCCGACGCCTTCGTCGGATAGTTCAATGACCGCACGCTTTCCACTTCTGCTCGAAGAAGTTGCTCATCCATCGTCAACATTTCATCCCCATATCCTTTATCTCGCGACCCAAAGCCCTTGCCGCAGCACAGCATGCACACGCCACCGAGTATCACTAGGAGCGCCAAACTGAGAAGGACACCCATGACAATGCTATATCTGTACTTATTTTTGCCACTGGGGCCTGGGGCTGGATCCGGTGCGGCGGGGGGTATCCATCCCGCCGCATTGGATCCTTCTCCAAGCACAAGAAAGCCGGCACTCACATATGAGCCCCACTCGGTTGGTGAGGTACGAATTCGCATTGAAATGGGGAATTTTCCCTTATCATTATCCTGCGTAACGGTCAAAGTACAGGACAATAGCACACCACTTACCTCCGTTACATTACATCGAATACGATTCATCGCCAACGCACCGTCAATCCTTATCTCGTTAAGCGCAACTCCATTTAGGTTAAAGTTGGCACCAAAAAAAGTAATGACGGTGCCGTTGACACAACTCGCGCTAGATCGGGCACATATGCCAGAAGCGGAGGTAACTCTTGGCGTAGGTGGATACATTCGAAGCACTTGGTCAGCACTTGGAGCAAACGGAA
>JASANW010001294.1:0-47176 GCA_030849725.1 Trypanosoma boissoni
GGGCTTGTTAGGACACCCAGCTACCTATACCTAAAGAAGAAAAACCTCAATTTAACGCCCTGAGAAAGGCGGTGGTTTAGAGGCTACCACATCCTCTTCAAAATTTAGTGTATTGTAGGTGTTTAGCTTCCCCGGTACAAACCCAGGTACTGAACCCTGTTACCACGATAAGGTATCCTACATAAACAGGGATCAGAGGTACGTCATACAAGTACACTTTATCTGGTGTGATATATATGACTGATATTAAAACATTTTAAATCTTGTATAAGAAGTATAACCACAAAAGAAAGAGTGATGCAAATTTTGAATGCTTCATGGTGCCTCTTTAAAAACGAAATTAACGTATATTCCATTATTGCGCTTATCCAGGCAACATGATGTAAAGTGGAAACGCCTTGCAAAAGTGTGGGTAGAAAGGTCTTGGTAGTTGTGTTTAGTTTAAACTGTTCACATCAAAACGCAAATGACTCTGAGAAATAAAAGTACCTTCTTCTAAAATGAGTAATACCTGTGTTTTCTTATGAGTTCGCTTCCCTGAATATCAGCACAGCTGTCCACATTCAACATTTACACAGATGGATATTTCAGTGCTCCGAGATGTTTTCTATAATTACGCTTTAAAACCTACTGTACGCAGTGTAACTTTTTACTTTAAATAAACTCTGTTTTTCTATTTTAGAATTTACATTGAATACAGAGGCAGCTTCTCTTGAACAATTTCGTTATGTATTTATGCTGAAAGGTTACGAAGACACAGTATAGATTGTGTTGCTTTTTTTTTTTTTTTCAACAACTCATGTTGTTCCTATTCGTAGATAAGTGCAAAGGTATAGGTTGGCTAAACTCCGTTTGCCGAAAGCTGTCATGCTTACGTAGCACTATATTAAGGAACTTTTGAAGACCTGTGTCACTCGTAAAAAGCACAGTGCATTAACTGCAGAACAATGGCTCTCTTTTTTTTTTTTTTTGAGAGATTACCATTTTTTTTTTTTCAAATTTGAAGTAGGTCACCAGCACCAAAAAACATAAAAAGGAAACCTAAATAGATCCACTCGTTTAAATTAGAAATTTTCCATCTTAATTTTTATCGGTAATACTTGTGTGATGGGTGTTTTTTTTTTTCAATGTATCTCAGTAGGACACCTGTGTTATTTTCCCAATTCCGGGTGTCTCGTGTCTTCCTGTTGAGCTTTAATGCTTTTAGACTGATGTTGCCGCTTGATCGTCTCCACCATTATGATGATGGTACCGGCATTCTCCTCTCCAACTCTGCTAATGGACTGAGCTTTAGGGGGAGGTTGGGAGAATCTGATGAGTGTAGGATGATCCTCGCCCTCAGGGGACGTTCTGAGCGGCGGTTCAGGGGGTAGACAGAGTGGCCACGCCGACGTTGTCCATGTGGAAATGGCCACTTAATTCGGTAGATTACTCTTGGAGATCAGACACTCGCTGGTATGTGTGGTTTTCATCGTTCTGGTTGCTGTGTGGGCTTGTCGCTATGTGTTCTCGTTTATAGGGGCAGTGGTGTCGCTGAGTTCTACACCGTACTTCTTGGCGACACTTAGGGCCTCCTTGAGCTCTTCCTCACTGCGATTGAGGATACTTGCGAAGGCCATCTTAAACTCAAGAATTTGTTCTTTCGTTAGCTTCTCGTCCTCTTGGTAAGGGAATAATTCACTGGTGAAGTCCTGGGTGCTTTCTACCACCGAGTTGATGTCATCGTTGAGCTTGAGACGTAGTTCTGCTGTAAGATCGTAGGTTATAGGTTCTGTGTATTGTTCGTGGATTTCCTCTCGGTCCACTGCTCGGGCATAATCTAGTAGTTCTCTAAAGGAGCGGTAGGCTGGGCGGATATGTGACTGATGCTTATGAGCCGCCGTTTCCGTATGCGAAGAGGAGGTTGAGGCGAGGGATTCTTCAGTTGTAGTGATTGGTTCTTTCTTCAGTCGGCCTGCACTCTTCCTTTTTATCAATCTGGTCATCTGGGATGTGTCTCCCCATACGCAAAAGTTGAGCCAGTCTGTCTCTGTGTCAAAGAACACTGGGAGGAGGTCGTCGAAAATTTGGACCAGTGGGCCAGCTTTTTCTTTTGTAATTTCCTTGTCATCCTCGTAGGGTAGCGATGCCTTGGCTGTATCTACGATGGAATCCATTACAATTTGGAAGAAGTCACTGTGATTACAGTGGTAATAGCGGTCTAGGGGTGTGTATATCAGTTCTTCAAATCCATCAGTCGTAATTGGGAGAGTAATGGCGTTGGGATTCGTATGGGGGCTATTCATGTGCGCAATTTCGGAATCCAACAGTGCTTGCGCTTTGGTGCCATGGGGTTGTTCAGTACCTTTCACATGTGGTAGCTGTTCGTTGAACTGACACATGTACCACCGGTAGCCTTACTCCTCGAGAGGAGTAGTACTATAGAGGCTTATTTTACTTCCACATAGCCTGCACGATGTACTAGCACCTTGTTGTGGTGTGCAGGCTTCCAAAAACTGGATCTAAGACTAGTACCTATTACTACCTACTTTGTATTTGTATTCTAACGCCCAGTTATGGATCGGAGGGAGCACTCCTGGTCTATCGTGTCCTCGACTAATGGTCAGTTAGTGACTCGCTTGTATCTTGACCGATACATGGGCTCCGATCCTATGTCGTACTGCTAGTAATAGTAAAAACAGCCTCTACAATACTACTTGAAACAGAGTCAGGCTACCTAGGACGAATACATCTAGGCGAAAGTTATTGAGCAGTCCTCCTGGGGACACACACACAAAAAAAAACAAAAAAAAAAAAAAACTTCCACATAGAAAGGAGTGGTCGCGAGCGAGCCAAAGTTGCTCGTCTCGGAGTACCACCACTTGGTAGGGGAAGCCCACGGGCCACCTCAAGGCGGGTGTTTTTCCTAATATTCCGGGTGTGTGATGGGTTTTCATATATAGCCTCAAGAGCACTGTTCCTTGAGAAACTCCTTCATCTTAATTGAATAACTCCTGATGATTGTAGAAAGGAGAGTTTTAAATATAATGATTTGCTGTTTTTTTTTTTTATATCTACTAATTGTCGTCACTACTAACAAAGTGCATCTTGAATAAAGTGTGATCCAAATAAAGTGTATTTGACCTCTACCTTTAATTGCTCTCCCAGTATAACAAATATAATACCTAAACCATAACATTTCACGAAGAGGTTCAAATCGTCAACAATAAATCACTCTTCATTTATTCTAGCCGCTCTTGACGTAGACACGTGCGGGGAATACCTGATGCTATCGCAAAGGATGTTGGGCGTCGACCCCTTCACTCGGGGGCCATGGAAAGTAAGTACGGCTGTAAAGTCCCCTTTTAATTTGGAAATCTCTAAAAATTATTCAAAATTAAAATGTATATGGCAAAAGTAGGGATAATCCCCATGTGCAAATACCTTTTGCAGAACAGGAAACAATGCCAACTGCACTCTGTGCAACAATTGAGGCTAAAATATTAGATGATGAACCTTGAATAAACTTTCGTCAAAGCTTAAAATTAAAATACTCATTAGCATAGCATGTAAACGGTGTTTTAGCCAACAAACTATACTTAATCCCCACTTCAACCATTTAACTATATTTTTGCTGTTATATTACAAAAAGCTCAGTTTCTTTCGACAGGCTTCAAGAAAAAAAAAAAAAAAAAAAACATAGCAGACGTTTTTGTTTTTTTGTCGCAAGATAAATATTAGAGAAGTCTAACCAAAATGAATATTTTTCTCGTTTAACTGCGGCAGATGTTGGCAAGAATAACTGTACATTGGTTCATTCTTTCAAAACGCTTTATACCTTTTAAATATCGTAGTAATATTAATAATACCGATGTCTCTAGTAGTCCGAAAAATTGCACAGAAGTGTTAGTACCACCTTTGCCACTGGTTATTGAACTTAGTACTTGACAGACATACTTTTATCACAGATTAATATGTACAGTAAATAAAAGAAAGACACAGTTAAGTTACCACAATTTATAGTAAAATTGCTTTAACTCAAGTTATTTTATCTTGTAATTTGTTGAAAAAAAAAAAATAAAAAAACAAGAAAAGTTTTTTAAAATTCGAAAAACATAAAAAGTGTGAAGTTTGTTTTAAATGTGTATTTATGCAGGAAACCTATATCATTTCAAGAGAAAATATTCGTTAAAATGGCTGTTGACTTCCAGGAGACATTACAGTGGCGTCTGGGGCTTCTACGCATGGTGTGGAAAAAAAAAGGCCCTTGTCGACCTTTTTGTGCCATAAAAGAACTGCATGACAAGGCAGTATCGGTAACATAATGCATGGGTTGATAGATGGACAATTTAAGTTCTTCCCGTGTGATACCGCATTTGTAAGCCGTTGTGGTGCTCAAGAGTCTTTTGAGAACATTTCCTCATAAGTGAAATGGCGGTGAATGCATGTGTTATACGCCGCCAACCCAGACGATGAAGTCGCACCTTGACGTGGTGCCGGAGCATTTATACTCAACAAGAACCATGCGGCAAGGCACTGCTATAAACGCAACGGAAACCAAGACGACTTTACTCCTAGGTAAAGCTCCCCGCCGTGCCTGGTGAGGAGAGGTGAAGGTTTACCTGAAAATACTGCGAAACCGTTTCGCCACGGTCGACTTATTGACACCATTCGGTAGTGATGCTTGCAAAACCCTCAGTGATTCAGAGGTCCGGTGAAACTTCTAAATCACTTATCAAAATTGAAGAGGATGTGGCAACCTCTAAGCCACACGCGACTTTTAGTGGATGTAAAAATTTATAGGGTTATAGTCCCCGGTGATGCCGACCACCTCACCGTGGTGCCAGGATTGAGTAACTCTTGTCGTTGGCTGAAGCCATAAGCTTGCAGTCTGCTTCGCTCCAAGCATGCTGCGGAACTCTAATGGCTACGGTGTTACACAGCGCCAGGACCAGCGGCGCCTTGCTAGGACACAGTATCATCCATGCAGGTCCCGGGGCACGTGCAAACGTGCCATTAGCAGTATCACCCGCATCCTGTTACTGCTATGTGGGACTGCCACACATGACGAGGCCCAGGGAGGGCCTCCACTAGAGAGTCAAACATGATATCTCCTATAAATCGTCGAAGGCACGTCCCTCTGGGTCCTGCGTGAAACGATTGCGCTCAGCACCGGGAAATCTACCTTGGGAAGTCACTCAACTGCACTAGAGCCTTCCAAGCGTAAAGACGGCATCTGCATTTTATGTATTTGGACACGCAACCGTTTGGTATTAATGAGATACACGGTGTTTCCGTTCGATGGCCGTGTTTTACCACTGGGGAAAATACACGAAAAGAAAAAAAAAAAACGAACGAAGTAAGGCAGTGAGTACGGAGTCAGTACCAAAGCACACAATTATTGACTTTTGCATTCCCGATTTGCTCGGAGAAAACGCGCAGTAACTTTAAGGCCGGGGTGTGGCGCAAAGCGCTAGCTGTTTTTTTTGTTTTTACCGAAGGTGTGCTATTTGAGTGCTTTTCCTCATTCGTTTTGATGCACCTTTCCTCTCTTCGAGTCTTCGTGATTCTCTTGGTTTTGTGCTAATTGCACCAGAGTGTTTTACCCGAGGGTTTTTATTTTCTGATTAACTGCATTGGAAGGATTTTCCATTTAGCTTTGAGGACATTTTTGGTTCGCATAGAAATGGCAGGGACGAAATGAAGGCTCTTTCTGTATTCCCGATAAGAATGGGCACAGAAAGTTTTTTTTTTTTGTCTTACTATTTTTTATTTTCGCATTCCCGCTTTGTGCGATTCCCGCGGAATGGAATGGTTCTCCCTACACTGTTGTAGCGTTACACTTCTCATCGTCGTTTTATCTAATAAAATGGAATTATGCCCCAGGTGTTCAATGTAGGCTTTCTCTTTGGAGGAAGTACCAGTTTGGAAAAAAAAAAAATAAAAACTCAAAACTCTAATAACTTCGAATTGTGGTGCGGTTGAGTTGCTTACTGCTTCTATAACCAAGGAGGACACTTGTACCGGATATGGTTATCCAGTTGTTTGCTTGTTATTATTATTATTATAGGTATTATTACTATTATTATTACTATCGTTATTATTATTATTGTTGTTGTGCGTGAATTTTGTATTCGCTTGGTTTTTGGTTACAGGTAAAAAAAACGGCAGTCTATGATTTGCCTATAAATGCCGAATTTTCGATACTGCATGGGTTGCTAGAGGGTCAATTTGCTGCTTCAGGCGATATTCCGTTGTTTCTGCCTCTGAGATGTGTGTCTGGTTTTTGATGCCGCATTCGTTGCATCCTGTTCATGTGTGGTGGATTTGTCTCTCCTTATATGTTGCAGGGTTTTTGGATGGGTGTGTGGGTGAGGGAGGTTGCTAATTTTCTCCTGACTACTCGGGTTTTGAAAAGTGTGCTTATTTGCCTTTTTGCCGTCCTTGCAAAGGACTTTTTTTTACTTTTATGGCTAGAGATCAGCTAGTATTATTGTTTCTGGGAGAGTGCTATTATAGGTTGCAGTGTCAAAAGAGACCTCTGTTTTTATGTGATTTGGCAACTGTTTCTACGGAATGGAGTGAAGTTTTAACTCATATCTGTAATACCTATAGTTTGCGTGTTGGTATACCAAGAGGTATTGACAATGCTTTCTACGGGGATGCTAATGCTGCTGTTTTATCCACGCTTATACAGGGTATGTTAGAAGAACATGAATTTGACGACCATGAACTGATTGTATTTGTGTTTTGTAGAGTTTACTTTAATTTGAAGTGGATTACTGGAGGTAGTGGTTCGTCTTTTCTTCAGCGTCAAGAGCTTCTGAGTATCCTCAAAAAAATCAAACTTTGGGTTATAGATCTTCTTAGTGTTTCACTTGGTCCACCACTTAAAGTTTCTTTTAATCGTGAATACTTACAAAAATCATTGTCAACGTTTTTAGGTGCACATGGACTTCTTTCTCCGGATTGTAGTGTTAAACTTGCTGATTTTTTGATTACGTCAGCGTTTTGTCAAAAACATATCTTTTTTATTCCACAAAATTTTCATGCGAAGCTTGTTTATTACTCATTGGATCCATCGAGAGAATTATCAATAGATCATGTGGTTTTTGAACAGGCTGTTTGCCTGCCTTTTTCCTTTTCAGTTGGCTACCTGAAACTCTGTCAATTTCTTTCAAACCCTGGTAAAATTCTTCTTTTTTGTTGTTCATTGGATCTTGAGGCGGACACACTGCGAGAATTCATTGAATTTCTACAATTGGTTAATGTTTTCTATCTTGCTTCGCAAAAGGTATTGGGTGCCTCTGTCAAGGAGGCCTTGTTTGACGTAGGTATTTTCCCAATTGAGCGACTTTCTTTATGCCACACCGATGCAGCTCAATGTGCAACTGGTGCCACGCCATTTCATTCTTTGCATGAGTTTGTTTCCTGGGTGAAGGCTCTTGAACACGTGTCTGAGGATTCACAGAAACATCTGGGTTTTGTTCGCAAAGCTACTATGTCCAGAGATAAAAGTTTTTTATGGATTTACGGTGATAAAAATATAGCAACTGTTCTATTACCTGTGAGAAGTATTGCTTTTAACAAGGCTGTCGTAAATATTTGTGAGCGTGCTTATATTTATACGCAAAACTCAATAGGCTACGCAAACAATATTTTTTTCCAGGGGAAATCGACGTGTGTATTTTTCTTAGCAGAATACTTGCGCCAGCGCTGTCTGTTCAGCGGGGTGTGCTCCGAATCTTTTTGTGGGCTTGTTGATATTGTTTGTCAAACCTTACTCTATAGAGTTTTTAACTGCGACTCAATTTTGTGCGGTGATTTGCTCGAGTATACTAAGTTAGTTGCCGGGCGCGCTGCTATGAAGCTGCGTGAGTCGCTCGCGTTTGAAGAGCAGGAAAGGAGTTTGAATTTGGCAGATGCCAGCTACCATTTTGTTCGCACTATTGAGGTAGTTGCGGGTGTACTTGACTCTTTATCTTTAGTGCTTCAAATGGGCCAGGGTTAAATGAAAATGGATTATCTACCCTTTTTATCTTTGATTATGGGATTTTTTCTTCTAAGAGGTAAAGTTGTGTGACTGATCCCTGTTTCCCTTTTTGTTTCCTCAGTTAAGTTACTTTTCTATGATGAGCCAGGATACAACCTCGATTTGGGGTGAAATGGTTCTCCCAGGTGTGTACATGAGAAGGGGAAACACAATGCAGCTGCACAAGAAAACTGTGGGGTCTAGTCCAGGGAGTGTTGATCCTGAAGTTCTTCTCTATGAGATAGAAGAACGCCAGAGGCACCTAGAGAAGTTGAAGCAAAGTAACTCGGAGATTCGAGAATATTTTAAAAATAAGGAACTAGCAGGGGCAGTGGCTTCGACGATAGGAAATGATGACACTATTATTACACGTGACGTCGAGGATGATGATGATGATGATGATATCTTTGAAGAAGCCTTGGTCGAAAATTCAGCGCTTATTTCTCAAAAAGAAAAGGAATTAGAAGAGTTATTGCTCCTTTCTCAAGGAAACCGTTGTGCACACAATTATCATTCTGGGGCATCGCACGCTGATCAGCAAGGTGATCCTAACTCTTTGGGAAATAATGATCAAGAAATAGTTTCTCATGTAGTATCGAGTACTCGAGATGTAGTTCACTCGAGTAACAATACTGCGGGAGAGACCACAGATAATGAAGAAGAATATGACCGAGAAGATATATCCAATGCGTGGTTTGTTGTTTGATATTCAATTTTTTAGTGCGGTTAGAAAAAAAAAAAAACCGCTTGCTATGGGACGGTTGTCTTTTTGAAGAGTAAGTAAAAACAAAACACGAATGCGCTGAAATGTTATTTCTTTTGAGTTGCGCTTTTTTTTTTTTTTTAAATGTGGATCCTGCAGCTACTCTTTTTCTTTTTGACAACGTAAAGTTTTGTTTTTTTTGACGTAAAACTAGCAAAAAAGTTCGAATGCCTCCAAAGAAAAAGGAAGAAAAAGCGGTGTCTCGCACAGTTTTACTTGGACGACCAGGAAGCAACCTTAAGGTAGGAATTGTTGGTATGCCCAACGTCGGAAAGTCGACGTTTTTTAACGTCCTTTCCAAAAAGAGTGTTCCTGCTGAGAACCGTCCCTTTTGTACTATAGATCCTAACACCGCGGACATCAATATTCCCGACAATCGTTTTGAAAAGTTGGTAAAGATAAACAAACCGGCATCTGTTGTTCCAGCTCAAGTGCATGTTCGTGATATTGCCGGCTTGGTTCGTGGAGCTAGTAACGGTGAGGGTCTTGGTAACGCTTTTTTGTCACATATAAATGAATGCGATGGGATTATTCATATGGTTCGTGTTTTTGATGAAATGGAAATTACGCATGTGGAAGGTGAACTTGACCCAATTCGTGACCTGGATATTATATTTTCAGAATTGGTTATGAAGGATCTTCAAGTTGTCAATGGATTGGTTGACAAGTTGACTACTATCGTTAATCGTGGACTTGATAAATCTAAAAAAGGTGATTTGGAGATTCTTCACAAAGTTAAGGAAAATCTAGAGAAAGGAGAGCAGGTGCGGTGTAGTCAATGGAATAACAAGGAGATTGAATTCTTAAACACACTTCAGCTTTTGACAGCTAAGCCAGCCGTGTTTCTGGCAAATATGTCTGAGAGGGACTTCCTTCGTCAACGGAATAAGTGGCTACCAAAACTGAAAGAGTGGATTGAACAGCAGACGGGCGAACCTCTTATTCCTATTTCAGCAGAGATGGAAGCCAACTTACTCAATATGTCCGCTGAGGATGTGGAGCAGTACTGCACAGATAATAAGACAAAATCACAGGTGCACAAAGTTATAACAACTGCTTATCACGCTATTAACTTGATTCACTACTTCACTGCGGGCCCAGATGAGGTAAAATGTTGGACAATTCAGTGTGGTACAAAGTCGCCTCAGGCTGCTGGCAAAATTCACACCGATATGGAAAAAGGTTTTATTTGCGCAGAGGTGATTCATTGGGAGGATTATGACAAACTTGAAAGCGAGGCGGCGTGTCGTGACTCAGGCAAGCAGCATCAGGAGGGTCGCAATTATGAGGTTCAAGACGGTGATATCATTTTTTTCAAGTTTAACACATCAAAAGGTGGTAAAAAATAAAAAAAAAGCATTAAGCTATGATCTTTACTGTTTTGAAATAGGAAAAAAAAAAAACTATTAAATGGTGATAAGCGGTATCTATTTGATATATATATATATATATATATATATATATATATATATATATATATATATATATGAATTATATGTGCAAAATATTTTTGTTCTTTGGGGAGGGATCTTGTTGTTTGTTTTTCTAGAGTGAAATAATAGGTCCAATTTTTTTTTCTTGTCTATACTGATTTTCTTTAGGAAGAATTGGTGCATTTGTGTGTGTGGTATTTGAGAGAACTCTTGCACCAATGGGCGGTAACACGCAGACCTTGCTGTATACACCGATTAAGGATAAGTACTCGATATTAATGGAGGATGACAAGCTTCGAGTGGGTGCAAGTAGTATGCAAGGGTGGCGAAGTACTATGGAGGATGCACATACTATTCATCTTTCCTTACCCCGCTTACCAAGCAACATGGTTGCTGAGGACGGTGCTATAGTTGGAGTTTTTGATGGGCATTGTGGAGGCAAGATATCTCAGGCTTCCGCCGTACGTCTTTTAGAGTGGATAACATCTTCACAAGCATTTGTACAGGCAAAGTTTGAGAAGGCAATTTTAGATGGGTTTGTTGCAGGGGATGCGGCACTTCAGAAGAGCATGCCTTATGAGTTAAGTGGCTGTACGGCAAACTGTATTATGATTATTCAGGATCAACTGTATTGTGGTAATGTAGGGGACTCTCGTGCGGTTTTGTGTCGTGATGGAGTAGCGATTTCGTTGAGTGAGGATCATAAACCAGAGTTGACAAAGGAGCGTGAACGCATCAGAAATGCAGGGGGATTTATTCAAAATGGACGTGTGAATGGTGTTTTGTCTCTCAGTCGTGCGTTAGGTGATTTTGGTTTTAAAAACTTCGAGCTGCGCCCTGAGAATCAAATAATAAGTGCGATTCCCGATGTACTTCACTTGGAGCTAACTCCTCAAGATGAATTTGTTATTATAGCATGCGACGGTGTATGGGATATGATGTCCAATCAAAAAGCTGTAGATTTTGTTCGAAGCGAGGTGGCTGATCATGGCGATATTTCTTTGGCGTGTGAGCGACTTATGGATGACTGCCTTGCACTTGTACCAACTGGTACTGGGACTGATAACATGACTGTTGTTATTCTCCAATTCAAAAGTTTTTTCATTCAAAAAATAGAGACAAGATTCGGCCAGGCTTCTCTATGTGGTAAACCTATGTAGATAACTGACCTGTTCAACGTTTCACAGTAATTGTTTAAATTGAATGCCCCTTGGGGTATTTTTGACACAGAGATAGTCTATGTATACAAGAAAAGGAAAAGAGCAAGTAGATAGCTAAATAGCGGTTCATGATGGGGTTTTTTAAATTTCTTGTGCGATATGCTTCTCTCTTTTTTTTTTTTTTGCAGTACCTGGCTTTTTACTGATTTACTTTTATAGATTGTTGATGATGAAGTGCAAAGTATAAGTTATTTAGGAGTCTTTTTTCTTTCATCTTCTCGCAAATTCTTTGCTTTTTTAAATGCTTCACCATAGTAGTTTTGTTTTGCTTTTGAGAATATTGAGGAGAGTTTTTTTCATTTTTAGCAAATCATAGAACTTTATCAAGGAAGAGCAACAGCATGTAGTGGTAACCGATCACAGACTTTCAACTTGTCTTACAAATCCTGCTAAAGAAGAGAAATAACAAACTGAAGGCCTTCTTGCAGACCCTCCAGTAATTTTTTGTGAGACCCGGTAAGATGTAGGAGCATCTTTGGTTCTTTGTTAGGTATTAGGGCGCCAGTATTTCGAACGTCTGGTCGCGAAATGAAGGCAGTTTCTAGATATACTCAAAAACCCTAAGACGAAGCGTGTCCGCTAGTGTCATATCTTGAATTAGTCCTTGGTTAAATCACAACTGATTTATTCCGCGTTTGACTTTTGGTTCTGTAAAAAGGATAAGCAAGCTCAGCTCTTGGTGGTTGCGTCAACAACACCTGAAGCACAGGAATTTTTCTCTTTATTACCATTTTCTGCTCTACCTGCAGACAGTCCCGTGATAATTGCAAGTTATACTGTGACATCAGTGAGCTCATTTTACTCTCATTAGTATCACACGGCTATTGGCACCAGATATTGTGGTAATCGCGCATAATATAAGTTGAGATAGGGTTTCCTTCACTATAGCGATTTATGTAACATTATGGTGAGTTGTGCCTTTTTCTTTTTTTCTCTTTTCTTTTATTGCTCTTTGCAGTGTAGTTATTACTTTCTGTAAACGTTATTATTTTTCTTTTTTGCATTTTTCTAGGCACTCGCAGTACTTTTTTTTGCATTACAAAAGAAGTTGAATACTTTTCTTTCCTTGTACCCCGGCGAGGTGTGTACCTGTGTGAGTGCATGTAGGAAAGAAAAAGACAATGAGAGAAGGAAAGAAAAAAAAAGAGAGAAGTAAAACGAGTTCGAGGCGTAGCAAGGAAGATTGGTGTAGTAGTATGAGGATTCAAAAAAAAATAATTTCTAGTTTTAATGTCATTATAAGTAAAAAAACAAAAACAAATAAACAACAACTAGGTAGTGTTTTTATTTAATTTGTGTATATTTTTTGGTGTTTTTTTAATAGTTTTTTTTTTTTTAAAGCCTGCGATATAAATGGTAATGCCTGACTATTGATACAGATGTTATCTTTTTTTTTTTTGCTTTTATGCTTTATTGGCTGTGTGAAAAGCTCTCTTCAAGGGTAAGTTTCTGGAAACCCATGCCCTACATACCCTTTGACCGCTTCGCGCAGGGGTGGGGTGAGGAGAACAGGGCGGACTAAAGGCGCCTTCAACACTTACTTTAGTCATCGAAGAGAGAGAAATAAAGTCTCCAACGAATTCATCCAATTGGTATTGATTCTTAAACGGCGGAACTTTTATTTTTAAAAGTAGCCTATTCAATTAACTTTCTCTATTTTTTTTATGTTGAATTATAGGAATAGGAAGGTATATATTGTTCTTTGATTTTTTGGCAAGCGCTGAAGGTTAGAGGTTCACATACATATCCGGAAGAAAACTCTATGGGGAAGGAAAGCGATACAGCGCGTAAAAAAAAGGAGGAAAGTCGAGACGATGAGGAAGTTAACAGATTTCATTATAATGACGGTAGCATCTATGAAGGAAGAATAAGTCGACGAGAGGTTCCTCCAGAGATTCCTCTTGGTATGGTGGTGGCAGCAGGCGCAGCACAACGTAATGCCTCGCAAGCTGAGGGAACAACGATGATCCCCATTCAAAGTGGCAGAGGTCTTCTTAAGGACGCTAGCGGTGCGAGCTACGAAGGCAATTGGGAAGAAGGTGCTATTTGTGGGGATGCAGTTCTGCATTTTCCAAGCGGGGCGTGTTATAGAGGCGGTGTTTACCATAATTCATTCCATGGTATGGGAACATATACATGGTCTGATGGGTCTTGCTATGAAGGACAATGGGAAAACAATAAGATGCACGGTCTTGGCACTTATGAGGATGCTCAGGGAAAACGTTGGGTGGGAAAGTTTTACCAAGGATGCGGGGCTGGTTTACTTGCAGAAATAAATATCTAATATTGGCTTGAGTATTCAAAACTGGATTCGGATTTATTTTTTTCTTATCTCTATTGCTGCACATTGGAGAACCTCTTGTTTTACCAGTAGAATGGACAAGACATTTTGCGTATGGATGTAAAGGAAAAAGTTTGTTGTAGCTTAAGAAATAATTACGACACAACGAAGAATTGATGAGCAACTGCAAATATTCAAATGACGGATAAAGGTTTGAGATGATCGTAACTGTTTTCTTTTTCTTTTTCTTTTTCTGTTTTTATTTCCACTCTCTTTTTATTTTATATTTGTAACTTTCTTTTTTTTATTTAGTGGAGTCGGCATGGCGGAAGAGCTAAACGTGGATGAACTTGCAGATCTACTTGGAGAAGGTGAGCTTATGGACGTGACGGTGGCAGCGGAGAAGCCGCAACTCCCTGCTGAAACCGACACTGCAAACCAAAAGCGGGAAAAGAAGCACAAACACAAGAAACAAAAAGAATCTTCCCGCCGTAAAAAAAAGTCCAGGCGTAACAAAAGCGATGATGGTGATGATGACGGGGAAAGTGATTACACCGACGACGACGACGACGATGACGAACGCAGCGACGAAGCATCGCGGAAGCGGTCTAGGTTTGTCATGGATGCCGCGGAGAGCGGAGAATCCGATGACGACAGCTTCATCGTTGGGAGCGACGAGGAGGATGAGGGGGACGGGAGTCACCCCGTAGACATGTCGATTTACGAACCACGCAAAACGCATATATTCCGTGAGGGTGAAGAAAACATGACGAGCGAGCAGCTTGCCCGCGCCATCGAGGAGCGGCACCGGGCGGTGAAACAACGCGATAAGACCGATGCGCTTTTTTCGGCTGGGCTTTCCAAGGGACAGGTTTCGTCTTTGCGTTACGCTTCGCACTTGCTACCGCAGGAAACAGACCCGAAAGTCTTTGCGGTGAAGTGCCGTCCACGGATGGCTCGTCTACTTGTCGCTCGAATTGTGAATAAGTGCTATGCATATCGCATCGGACGGAACTACGAGCGTCGAAAGGTTGACCTTGGTGTTATTTCTGTATTCTGCCTTGATCACGTAAAGGAGTACATTTATATAGAAGCACATCGGAAAGTTTTTGTAGAAAATACTCTTAATGGACTAGAAGGTTTATTTCGCTACAATATTACACAAGTAAAGCCATCAGAGTTGATGCAAATGATGGAGCAACGGCCTTCAGCAGAAAAGCTTCGCCCGGGAGCGTTTGTACGACTTCGACAACGCCAGTATCGTCTTGATTTGGCACAAGTCGTGGAATTGGATCCTAGTGGTTTCCGTGTGACAGTCAGGGTGGTACCGCGTGAAGATTTTATTGGTAAGACGTATAACAAGCCTGAAACACGCCTGCCACAAAAACACTTTGTAGCAAATCTTGCCTTACAAGTGTATGATCGTGGTGATAATTACCGCTGGGGTGACCTTACTTTTGATAAAGAGGGCTACCTGATCAAAGTAATTTCCACGCGTATGGCTATAAGTGCACCCCAGATGGAAAAACCAACAGTAGAAGAGCTTGCTGTTTTTTTCAATAATGATCGGGATCGCGTGCGAGAGGCTTGTGAGCGTTTGTCTATGAGCAAGGGACAGGGAACGTTTCTGCGTATCGGTGACACTGTACGTGTGGCATCAGGCCAACTGCGAGAGACCATTGGCAAAGTTGAAAATATATTTCTTGATGTAAATGCAGTTTCCCTTTCCTGTACGGTTCCGGGGCGAAGAGATCCAATTAAGCTTCGTGTAGAGCTTCCAATTTGCGTAAAACACTTTGAAGAGGGAACACACGTCATTGTAAGCAGCGGTGAACACGCTGGTGAGAGTGGCACGGTTGTGAGGGCATCAGGAGATATTGTTTACATATTCTCTGATCGAGCAACAGCTTCGCGTGAGCTTGCCGTTCGTGCAAACGAGTGCCACAAAAGTAATCTCGTTGGGTCCTTTGGACACAAGAGTGGCTCATGGCGCTTGTTCGATCTCGTCATGCTGGCTAACACATCTTCTGTGGCGTGCATTGTGCGCCTTAATCGCAACAATATATCTGTGGTAACTGACCGCAACGAAGCATTATATGTCTCTTCCGTACAAATTAAGACTGCGCCTCAGAATTCTCGTCAGACGACGGACCGAATGAGTAACATTATCACGCGCGGTGCGGAGGTAAACATTCAGAGTGGCCCAAACACTCCGCTTAACCTTGTTGGGAAAACGGGATGCGTGGAACAGCTTTTCAATACTACTCTTTTTGTCCGTGTGCGGAGTGTGCGAGAGAATGCAGGAGTGGTTGTCCTTGACGCAAGCTCTGTGCTGCTTATCGGTGGCCGGACGACAATGCGGCAGGTTCATTCACCTAAGCAGCTTCCCACAGTGCGGCGCCAGGCGCACAACGCAACAAAGGCGGACCTTCCAGTGCCAAACCCGCGAATGAACTCTGAGGATTGGAATGCTAACTCTGAATGGTACGAAGTAGAATCACCCGCTATGCATTAATGAAGAGTAACTGCTGGGTACAGTCTCCTCACAGATGCTATGACGTTTTTTTTTGTTTGTTTCGTAACTTTTTCCTTTTTGTTTTATTCGCGCGTTGTAAACCGGGTCAAAGCAATCTGTGAAGAGTGTGCAAACCTTCAATGCTGAGTTGCCAAGAAATTATATATATTTAAGAACTGAGGCCACTATTCTTTTTTTTTTTTTCTGCACTCACCATTGCCTCTCGCACAGAGGCAGGTGGAAAAATTTGAGAATAGGTGAATAAAGACACAAGTGAAGCATTGAAAAGAATTTATTATTATTATTATTGCGTCTCGATTTCTCTGATCATTACATGTGTAATTATATTGTACCTTTTTTATCCTCCTTGTTTTGCACCAAAGGTGTGTGCGTGTGTCTCTGTGTGTATGGTGTATAGATCAATCTTTCGTAGCGTTGCTTTAGCAAATGCCTTGCTCTGTGCGAGCGGTTCTGTAGCTGTGGGCAACGTTTGTCTAACGCGTCGCTTTATTTATCGTTCGCCCACACACCGTTTCAATGTAGATCTGTCCAAGCAGCCGTACACTATGGATCACGCGTTTGAGGAGCCCACATTCCGATTTATTTGCGAGGGCGCTGACATGGACTACAAACAGGAGGTACGTGCTGCGTTCCTTGAGTTAATGCCGCCCAATCCTTCAAACTTTACACTTCGCACGGAAGAGACTTTGGGGCATGAGAGCTCACCATATCGCACTGTGCAGCTGCTCCGGCAACTTGCAAGGAAACAATTGCTATCTTTTGCACAGATTAAGTCTACACCGCAACTGTTCTATGCCTTCTTTGAGACGTTGGCTTCATGTCATGCACCCCTTGCCCTTCTCGCGTCTGATCATTTTACATTTGCCGCAATGATTGCACTCCACGGGACGGGCGAAGCGAAATCGGCTGTGCTAGATGATGTGGACAGCTGTCGTATCATTGGGGCTATTGCGCACAGGGAACTCATTGCGGAGGGCGTACCTCTTAATACCGAGGCACGATACGATAAACAGGAAAACTGTTTCTTCTTACGTGGGACGGGTAAATTTGGTGTGGTGGCAGCGAGCTGTGCGGACTGGGTCATCTTGACTGCAACCGTTACACTCAACAAGAGAGACAATCAGGGAGCCCATGTCTTTCTTGTGCAGCTACGAGAGGGTGGCGCGCTGCGCAAAGGGATTTCTGTCAGTCCCATTAAAGGGGAACACCCGGGAATGGGTGGCTGTGGTCTCGGCGTGCTGCATTTTGATGAAGTGCGTCTTCCTGTCTCGGCATTGCTACTCCCGTCAGAAATGGTCGACGGAGAGCTACGAAGTTTGGGCGATGCCAACACACCAACGGCATTGCAGGCACTGACACTTCAAATGCGTCTAGCTACTGCCGCGCTCTATGCTGGCACAACTAAGAAATTTCTCACAGATATTGTTCACTACGTATCGAAAAAGTATATTGTAGGACCTGACGGCCATCGCAACTATCCTTTCTTTGGTGTGCAACATGTGCAAACTGCCCTTGTTACTCTCCTTGTGAAGTCTTATGTTTATCTCGCCGTCTGGCGGCGCGTGTTGCCTGCCTTTACGCAACCGACGGCAAAACGCCAGTGCACATATGAGGACGCTATGCGACTTGCCGGTACTGTACACTTTCTCCAGGAGACTATTTTAGAATTGACCCGGTTCACCGACGATTGCGTCGGCGTCTATGCGTCCATGCAAAGTACTGGGAGCAGCGCCGCCGCTCTTGTTGTACATCTGCGTCAGGAAGGGCTTGACAGGTCTGCGCTGATCAGAGATGTCGCCTTCCGTTCTGTGTCACGAAACATCGGTACGTCACACTGGGGTTGGTGGCTGTCTAATCTTTTCGAGCCCTTTGCCGCACTAGACCGGTTTGTGCGCAATCCCTTCTATTCTCCGCGTATTGCAGACCTTGGCCGACACTTTATGTTCTTCTCTCACAAACACTACCGTGCAAAGAAGCGATTGCGACAGTCCCGCGAGATTGAACGACGACGCGGCGGGGCAGAGCACCAGTGGTACGATTGGGTCATGTTTCGTCATCACCAAGTTTTGCACTGCGGGGAGGCGTACATGGAGATGCAATGCATGGAGGTGATGATGAATGAAACACAGGCGTGTACTGACCCTCGTGGGCGCAAATTGCTGCGAGACATTGGGTGGATCTTTGCCATTGCTCGACAACGGGAGCGTCTCGACTACATTTTGCAGCAGCAGATGATGAGCCCAGGCAAATCAATTATACTCGAATCGCACCTCGATAACCTTGTCACCGTTCTTGCGCCCCAATGTGTTAATCTAGTTGAAGCATTTCAAGTGCCACTGGAAGTTCGGGCGCCTTGTGCCTCAGAAGACATGGAGCCGTACTGGACGATTCCCGGCACGAACACAGGTATTCAACGCGGTGATAAAGTCGAGCCGTTTCGTCCAAAAGCTAATGACAACACAAAGAAAGCACAGGAGAGCATGCAAGAATCCGACGAAGACGAGGATCTCTTCCACGGACTTGCCGACAAGCCTTCCTATGCTTACAAGCGTTAAGGAACGAAAGAAGGAACGACGGAAAGGAATAGTTGAAGACGGCGTTCACCAGATTGGAAAGGTGACCATTTTGTATCGTGTTTCTTTGTATGCAATCCCCTATATATGTATGTATATATATATATATAATATACATGCTTGCAAAGAAAACAAAACTGTTCTCTTTTTATTATGTCTTTTTTTTTCTTTTTGAGTTAGGGGTTTCCCAGATTTTTTTTTTTTTTAGCAGCTACCGATCGTGACCAGCTTCTGATTGTTTACCCCAAAGACGGTCTCTCATGGACGCCCTTCATGAGTCCCACTTGGAGCGCATCTTGGAGAATCGCCGTCGACGCGGTGTACTTGGCAGCGTACCGCCCCAAGATATTTCTTCACATAACAAGAAGCCGCCGCGCGACACTCCACAAATGGTTGACTCGTTTACTTCGCCAATAGTACCGGAGCGTGCTACCGGGTTAGACCATTGCGCTGCAGACCAAGCGCACTCGGCAGCCCGTCTACGGGATCAGACCGTTGCAGGGCCAGATGAGCTCTTCCAGAGTACTGCAGACTCTCGTATTCGCAGCTCCAACAACGAGAACAGCATCAACAACAGCAACAAGAATGGCTACGGCGGAACTCGCAAAGGAAATGGGGATTATGGGCTGCGTTGGGGCAACAGTGGGAACCGAGAGGATGGCCACTCGCCGCCGACCGCGTTGTACCGTGGACGAAATGGGCAGGACGTGGGTGCAAGCTGGCGTTCGTCGCATCGCACAATTCCGCTGCTTACATACAGTTCTTCTGACGCGTCCTTACGCTCTGCGTCTTGTCTGCGCCGGGAGAGCTGTACGTCGCCAAACCGCTCTTTCCGCTACGATATTCCACCCGTGTGGTTCCGCAATCCCTCGCGATCTCGCGATACCTCGTGGGGTCGCAATCCCTCGCGATCTCGCGATACCTCGTGGGGTCGCAATCCCTCGCGATCTCGCGATCCCTCGTGGGGCCGGGATGGTCGAGGTGGTCGGGGTGGCCGGGAAGAGGAGAGTGGCGGGCGGGCCTCAGTGCCGCCCTGGCGGAGTCGGGCGAACGACGGCCACCACGTGTTTCCCGACGAAAGCCGAAATCCGCCGGCGGGGTCAGTCATTTATGGGGGCGAGGGGCAACCGTACGCTGCGTCCCCGCCGCGCCGCCCGTCGGCCCCCCCGCTTCCGCACATTAGCGAGCACCAGCAGCAACAAGAGCACCGATGGCAGTCGAAGAGTAACAACTGTGGATTGGCAAACACGCACACGACGATGAACATTCGCACAAGCGTTTCTATCCTTGCCGGGGGGGACTGGTTCTACAAATGGAACTTGCAAGGGACCTCAGTGAGCCCGCGGTGGGTGTGGATCGATACGCAGAGCTATCTCCTACTCTGGTCACACAAGGAAACACGCGAGAGTACGTTTGCCGGAACTATCAAGCTCGAGAAGATTCTTCATGTAAGTGCACGAGAACTTAAACAGACAGGAGAAAATGGGGTTCCACATACTTATTACATTTTGCTACTGGAGACGGCAAAACGCGTCCTGCAACTTGGAACAGAACGGCGGATGAAGGCTGATGCTTGGTATGAAGCGCTAAATAATGTTCTCTTGTACATTCGGAGCCAAAACTTTAGGGTTCCCGTTTGATTTCGAAGCATCACCGCACAAATAGATACTCTACAATTGTGCGAATACGTTTGGCGGTAAGGAGAATGTGATAAGCAAATGAAGAGGCGAAGATGGGGATGCATACAAGATTCTGTTATCGACAAGGTGCCGTGATTAAAGGCAAACGCAAAAACACGAACCACTATAAGGGGTAAGAAAGCCATAGGTAAACAAGCCAACAAACACAGATACATAATAAGGGGGAGTAAACTTAAATGAGACTAAAAATTGTCATTATGTGTCTTCTCTAGGGGGATGAAGAGAAAACTGAGATAGATCGATAGAGACTAAGAACTAAAGGGTAAGGCGTTGGATCCGATGGATAAGGTTTGTATATATATATATATTTACATTTATTTCCCCTCTCTGGTGGTCAGGTTAATTGAGTTACTTCCTGTGATTTCTTTGACAATTAATGCCAAGTGATGGGAACGGACAAGTATCATTGTGTATCTATCTTCCTTTAGAATACAAAAAAAGTACTGTACTTTGAAGTGCCAAAGAGCAAAATAAAGAAGAAAAAAACCATCGAAAAAATAAAGGTTTAAAGATGTATATGGTGGAGATTTTTGAGGGGTAGGGCAATCCTCAACCTTTTATCGGACATTTGCCTCATTTTGACTTATTTTGAAAGGAGGAACCATACTAAATGCGGAAATGTACTCATTGCCACCTGCGTTTTTTTTTTTTCACCTACTTAAGTGTATCCTTTCTATACTGTTTTTTTCTTCTCTCACATTTTTGTTCTTTTTTTTTTTTACAATTTAAGCCCACGCGCGTACACACACACACACATACCTACCCACAAAAGAATTGTGCACAGATACGACGGGAGGAATTCACTGATGCTTTTTCGCGACCCGCCCGCGGTTCGTGTGCCGGTGCTTGAGCCATCTGCTGCTATTGCCGGCAGTGCCCTTCTTCGCTCAAACGTTCCCGACCGTCCTTTATCACGTGTGCGGCTGAGTGACTACTACCACCCGACCCATTTGTCTGTGCGGGATGGCACTTCCCCGCCGCCGCGTCCGCCGCGGTCCCCGACCGCCACGTCGGCGTCCCCTTTGCCGCGTCCGCAGAGCCCGGCCTTACCGCAGCGCACGCCGCAGCGGAGCCGGTCGCCAGATCCAACGCACGGCGCCGAGTCCCCGCATGTGCGCTCCTCCCCCGTCTCGTGGTCCGCGCCGCCGCGTGGCGAAGGCTCGCCGCGGCCGGCATGGAACCAGAGCCGCCCCCAGCCGCGTGCGAGGCCAACTGTCAGCGTACCGCGCACAGAACCCCGCCGGGTCTCGCGCGAGGTAAGCGAGGGCGCGCGGCAGCGTCCGTGGTTGGAGGGAGCGAAGCACATGGAAAGCCAGCGAGCGACGCGAACGGACACAGGGACGGCACGACCAAGCGCTGTACGAAGAGCCTCGTCCATCGCACCACGCCGAGATTCCGAAGTAAAGGCGTCTGCCAATGAATACCGTCATGCAAAGGCGGACTGTCCACCGAATGCGGCAAGTGAGGGAAAAACGGTACTGGCGCGTGTGGAGTTTCTTGAAAAAGCTTTGCAGGATGCGCAGCAGCGTGCGGCGCGTGCTGAGGCGTGCTGTGATGAGCTGCATGTCTCTATGCAGGCAATTACTATGCAACACTACGAAGCGATGACACGGCTGGAGAAGCGCACCTTGCAGCTCGCAGCGCAGGTACAATGCCTCATGCAGTGCGAAGACACAACAAGGACTGCCGCACCCCCGGTGGAGCGCTGCCTCAGCGCTGAGGTGAACGTCGAAGCAGAGTCAGAGGCTATGGCAGAGCAATCAGATCATCATTCACTGGTGGAGTTTGACACGACCCCGGTGGCTGAAACCCCGCAGCGCGAGACAGTGGTGCGAGGGACCGCTGTGCGTGTCCCCCCATCTCCTCCCATGACACTGCAATGGGGAAAGAACGCAAGGCAAAAATAGAGTGCAGAGCAACATCGGCCAAAATAAATTGTGTTAGAAGGTAATTAGAGTATCCCGTTCTTCACAAGTACCATATTTTAGATACACTTAACGGCATGCATAAATGTGAATGTGCGGAGTCGCAAATTATTTTGCATAGATTGTGAAAGGTATAGGAAGTGAGATTGAGAATTGGTTTGTATAGATATACCCTGCCCTTTTTTTTTTTTTTGTAATGCATTTTTTCACTCTTCTGTTATCCACTCAGCCTTTTGTGGTTAACTTAAAAAATATTTATTTTTTATTTATTTTTTTTATGAATCTCCTGTATTTAAGCTTAGAAAACTTAGATCCTCTATGGGTCTACTTGAACTTTCTCATATCCTTGAGTGTCGCAGTTTGTTTGTTTGAGTGCTTTCTTTTTATTTTTTATTTATTCTGCATCTATATCATTAGGACCCCCGTGCTAATTTCCTTTATCAGTTTGCAAGCGAGATATTGAGTGAGAACAATGGGAGTTTCCTAGAGTAGCGATTTTACCTCTGATGAGGCGCCATTCTCTTTGCAAATAATACACACCTCTGCCCTGAAGACCTCTAAGAGGTGCATGTTCGTTTTCACTTCCACCTCAGTCTTTAGAATGTCAACAAATGGCGCTGTCAGACTCTCTGCTCTTCTGCGCCTGCCAGTGCTTTTTGGCCGTACAAATTCCTGTACTGCGCGGGATCCTTCTTTACTTTATTTGATCATGGCCGCAATGCTCGCATTACAATTTTTGAGGTTTCCACAATCTTCTCTGTCATCTTGCACAGGAAAACAGGTGAGAAGATGGCTATGGTCTTTGAGGTCGATTTTTCTGATGGCGTGTATACAGAGCCCGCGCTGCGCGAGAGGCGCCATATTGCATTGCAACGGAGCACTTGCAGTGCTGCTCACTTTGGTCGACATTGTGCGGCTTCGTCGCTGGCGTGGCGGACAATGAATTTATTTCTTTTTTTTTTTTGCCGCCAGTGACAAAGTGGACCTCAAGGACTCTTTGGTCTGCGCCAAGGCAAGTCCCGCAGTTGCAGAGGTCCTCACTTTCAGACGAGGGGGCACCTTATCGCCAAGTGTGAGTATATAGTTTAGTTCTCTTACGAGAATACATGAGCTTAAAGGAGGAACAACGACGCCAAAAAAAAATAAAGGGTGGGAATTAGTTTATGTATGCATATTAACAAATCAAAGGTTTAACGCCTTTTTTTTTCAACCGAGGAGCTGCTTTTTTTTTTTTTTCTGTTTCTTATCGGTTTTTGCTTGATTTGTGTAGGGTTAGTTCTGGTCGAGTTGGGGACGTCTGCCGATCCATTTCGACCGGCCCGTCAGATCACACGCGAATACTCCTACTATTAGTAGTGATAGGACTGCCTTTCACCTATCGTTCGCCGAGTGCCACCGCGTTTTCTCTGTTTTCCGTGTGATGTCCGCGCGGCTCGAGGACTCTGTGGACACTGCCCTCGACGCCCTCCGCGTCGCTGCGGTGACTGGCCAACCAGCCGCACTGCGCAAAATCACCGCGGGGACGGTTGCGCAACACGAGGATACGCTTGTACCGGAACTGCTGCGCCTCTGTGCCGCTATGGAGAGCCCGGCGGCACTGCTGAATGCCGCGTGGAAACTTCTTCTTTGCGTTGCGTCGCTGCCGGCCACGTCGCCCACACTGCACACGGCACTCTTGCGATTTATGCTCACGGAGTTGCACCAGCACGTCTTCTCGCACGACTGGACAGATGACCGACGTGCAAAGCTTGCGGCCTTTGTTGCCTCACACATTGTCTCCGCCGCCCGCTCGCAGCCGCTGCGCATGGCGAGTGTGTTGGGTCCCATTGCGGAACTCCTCGCCGCTGTCTCCGCCGCAATTGCCGCAAACGCACAGGCGGACGCGGCGCGGCGACTGCACAAAGCCGTAGCCGTGCGACTCCACGCCGTTCTCGCAGCAGCCGGCGCGGGCGGCGCTCTGCCGGATATCCTCATGCACTGTGTGCCCATGCCCGCGGCACCCGCAGCGCCTTCTGCGTTTTCGGAGTTTTCTGCGTGTGTGGAGGATTCCTCGCTTGCCGTTGCTGCCGTTGCGGCGTTTGCGGCGATGACCACTGGGCTGCGCGCGGCTCTCGCGGCGAATGCACCGCTTGGCTTTGCGCCGGAAGAAATGCTTCGCGCCGCGCTGCTGTGGCTACCAGCCATGCGACACGTTGTTCCACCGCGCCCGCACGAAACTGTAAGTGCGGAGGCCGAATCACTACAACGGCGCGTCGCGGCCCACGCGGCGGCGCTTCCCGCTGCTGTTTTCTTTGCAGACACGAGCGAAGAGGGAGAAATGCCACTCGACGCACAGTTACTCCTCGCGCTGCGCACACTTGCCACGCGCTGCGCCGCTTTGTCTGTTCCTATGACCACTGCGTGTGGGCCCAGTGAAACAGGCGTGCGCCCGCTCCTGCGCCGCCCTGTGTTTGGTGTGCTGCTCGCCGCGCTGCTTGTCCCGTGCGATGCAAGTGCTGCGCGTGTGTTGATTGTGTGGGACGCGGCTCTGCGCGGGATGCCACGCCATTCCCTCGCGGCTCTCGCGACCGAAGTTTGCCGTCTCGGACAGGACCAATGCAACGCACTGGCCCACACCCCGCACCACACACAGGCAAACTGGGACAACGCGGCACAGCTGCGGCGGTTTCTGCAGACATTGGCCGTCTTGGTCGCGGCTGTGTGTCATCGCATTCAGCGCAGCCCTTCGGCTCTCCGCGCAGCTTTGCATTCGCCCAGCCCCGCGGGACAGATAGGCTCACAGGGCAATGTGTTTGTTTGCCTCGCAGACTGCATGTACGCGCAGATATGTGCCTACCAGTGGTGGGCGGACACGACACAGAGCGAGGCCCGGTGTGATGTGGAGAAACTGGAGACGAGTGCAAGCGAGGAGACGGTGGAGGCGGCGGCGGTTGGCAATGGTGACAGGAATGATGCGGCTGCGCAGTGTGCGGCGCTCGTTGCGCTTCCCGCGCGTATCGCATATTGCGCCCGTCGCCCTGTTAATGATTGTTTCATTTCCACTTTGCGCTTTGCGACACGTGTGGTGCAATCCGCTCTCACGGCGGAGCCCACGGTCGCCGGGGACCATGACGTCACGGCTTGTGCGCGCTTTGTCGCAGCTGAACTTGTCGCGGCTGTTTCGCTTGTTCCATCTGGCGACACGGCGTTTCTCGCATGTGTGCGGCGTCTTGTGGATCTCAGTTTTGACGGCGCCGGCGATGGGCTTTCGCGATTTCACGCGGCTGTGTGCCTGCGGGGCTTTGTGCAGCGCAACACATCAGTGCCGCTCGCCTCTCTGTGTCTCTCCGAGGAGGCGGCCGCGGCACTCATGCAGCTTCTTCGTGCCAGTGACAGTGCGGGAGACAATGAGAGAGAGAGTGAGGCGGGCGGCGGCATTGCCGCAGCGGAGTGCGCGAGGCTGTGGGAGCGACACGCAAAGGCTTTTTGTCCCCACCTGCTCGACGAAGAACCGCCGTGCGAAACGAGCACAGGTGTTTTTATGGCGCAGCTGCGCGAGGCAGAGTCCACACTGGAGGCACTGCTGCAGTGGAGCACGGACGGAAAGGCACTGCAGCCGGCAGAGGTGAACGCGATTGGACGCCTCGCGCGGCTCGTTGGCGCACTCACAAGCGAAGACAAGGAGCAAGCCCAAGCCCGTGATGTCATAAAGACAGAACCAGAAAAATCATGCGGGGGCCACGACGAAGGGACAGAGGGACCAGAGGTGTTCCTTGTGGATTAGACAGAGGCCACAGATTTCCTAATGCCATAGGCTCCAAAGCAATACATACATTATCTATCTATCTATCCATCTATATATATATATATATATATATATATATATATATATCTCCGCATATTTGCGCAGAGAAACAGAGATAAATTGGTGCGAGTGTACCTGATTGGTTCAGGTATATACACTTATATGAAGTAGTACACATATCTATAGAGTTGTAATAATACAAGCTGTTTTGGTAGACATATGTACATGGATCTATATTGCCTGAACGGATTCTTTCTTTCTTCCTTTTTATTTATATATATATATATATATTTATTTATTGCTTCTCTTTTCTTAATTGCAATGACTGGATGTGGTCAAAGAGTGTGATGCATTCGGGTGCCCCGCCGCGCCGCGCGAAGCGCCCGCGCGAGAATGCCCCGCGCCGCCCCTCCGAGTCCGATGCGTACGCCCCGCTGCGCCCCCACGCCCCCGCCGCCCCGCCGCGCGATGTCGTTGTGATTCTCGAGAAGGCCGGACTCCTCGCCGGCCGCGACGGCGTCGTCGACGCGTACGACCGCGCCGGGACGACTGAGATTGCGAACGCGTCGCTGAAAGATGTCCGGCCGGACATTGTCCACCAGTGCCTCCTCGCGCTCTTCGACTCGGACCTCGGGCACGCGCAGCGCTTGCGTGTGTACGTGAGCCTCTTCGCGCGTGGCGGGCGGACCGTTGAGGTGTCGCCAGCGCTGCGCCCCCCACGCACGTTCCGCCGCTTTAAAGGACTCGTCGCTGCACTCCTGCGCGATGGTGAAGTACGCGCGGCGAATGGGGAAGTGCTCATGCGTGTGATGCCGGGATCCGTCGCGCCAGTCGTGCCGCACGGCGCCGAAGTCATTGGTATCACAAACGCACTCGCCGCACCAGTGCGCACGGCAACAACACTCGCGCGGGAGGCCAATGAGAGTCCGGTGGATGACAAACTCCAAGGAGGGGTGAAGAATGTGTTGGGCTTCTATTGCATCTCGTGCACAGACGAAGCGGATCTCGAGGGCATTGATTACGTGACGCAGCAGGTGTGCCTCAGCGCATACCCAGCAACTGCACATGTCATGTGCGCACGCATATGTGAGGGCTTCACACGTGTGGATGGAACTGCTGTGTCTAAAAGCGAATAAGTCGATGCGTGCTAATAAAAAAAAAAAAAAAGGGATGGAAATAAAAAAAAAAAACTGGGAAAATCTCACTTATATATATATATATATATATATGTATATATGTATGTGGGTATCCCTTATCATTTCTACATTCCGTACCTAAATTCAGACACAGCAGTGTTTTCAAAACAAAACAAAACAAAAAAAAAGAAAAACGTTGAGCAATGGGTGGCAAGGTGCTACTGTAAGTTTTGTTTATAATGTGATTTATTATTATTATTAAAAGGGCTTTTTTCTTCTTTCTTTTATTTTTCTTCTGCTCTTACTGTTTTTATTATTATTATTATTTATTTTTTTTTAAATATTCTTTAAGAGATCGTGTGGTTTACCTGCTGTTCCCAGCAAGGGATTGCAGGAAAACAGTGGAGGAAACAATAGAACAGTTGTCTGTGCCTCTGTGTGCAAGAAATTGTGGAGTCCTTTTATTTCCACTGCACATTTGGCGTGGAGTTGCATTGTTTCCGAATGTCTCCAGCCGTTCTTCCCGCGGAGTTCCGGTGCTTTCACCACATTCTGCACATCTACGCCCGCAATCTCCCACTGCGCAGTGCCGAAGCGGATTCCCCCGCTGCTTCGCATTGTGTTTCGTCTTACTTCACGCTCAGTCACTCACCCGTCGCCGGCTGCGGGGCACGCGGGACAGTGTACACCAGCGAGGTCTGCCGCGGCACACAGCACCCGGAGTGGGCGAGCCTGCCGGAGGAGGTGCACGGCGCCTTTGCCGGTATCACACGATTTGTCTTTTCGCTTTATTACTGCGCCTCCACAGCGACCAGCGCGATCCCATCGCCCGCGACAGATATGCTTTTGTACGAGATGCTTATGGACACCACACATGTGCAGTACGTTGCCGCCTCGGTCACTAGGGCAGATGCCCTCGCGCGGCTCCCGTGTCACATTGACAGCGGCACACATCCGTTTGTCGTCCTGCTACGCTGCCGCGATGGCGTTTTCTTTCCATTGCATCAGGGCGCCCAAATGGATACACGCACGACATGTGCATTAGACGCACCACTGCTGGATGACGCAGCACGCACACGCGCGCCGAGTCATTTCGGTCCCCACGCGCTGACTGTCGGCAGTGTGAAGGGACTCGCGGCGGCAACGCTTGCGTGGCGTCTCCTCACGCGTGGCGCAATGGCGCGGCGCGAGGATCTGCAGAAATCCATAGACACATGTGCCGCGCACGCGACAAAGCCCGCAGAGGCCGCGGCGCAATGTGCGGTGATGCGCCTGCGCCTCTGCACCGCAGGTGAGGCGACGGAGAGGCACGCGACAGAGCTCCGCCGCCTCCGCACGCACATTGCAGCGGAGGCGACTGCTCTTGAGGACACGCGAGGCGCGGGGGAGAGGGCTGCCGCGGAGGCAAGCGCAACTGTGCAAAGTGCGGCGACGCGGCAGTTGGATCGACTGCACGCGCGATTGCGTTTGGCGCGACGGCAGCGCTCTGCGGAGTTGTCGGCACTCTTTCCGCTGCGCCGCGCACTGCCGCTCCCGCCGCCGCCGGGCGATCCCACGCGCGAGCACACACTTGCGATTGCATCCGCCGCGCACTGTGTCGCCGTCGCCGCCGTCACGCGCGGCTGTGCGCTGCCGCACCCGCCACTGCTCGCGGGAAACCGCACCGCACTGCTTGCGCTGCCGCACGATGCGGAGACACGGCTCCCGCTCGGCTGCGCACGCGCGGCGGATCGCCCGGCGGCGGCGGCGGCGGCGGAACTGTTAGCGGCGGACGCGAAGGCGCTGCTGCGCGGCAACGAGCAGAGCAGTGAGGGAACGGGCGGAGAGGGGATGCTCGCAGACACTATCGCAAAGGTGCTCGAGGTATAGGGCACAAGTTTGTTCAGACATACCTCTGCCGAGCCTTCACATATACACAATGATGTAGAGACACACATATATAGGTATATATATATATATATATATATATATATCTGTGTGTGTGTGTATATACATGACTGATATGTATGTAAGTTGTTAACGCAGTCCTATCTTTTCCCCCTCTCTCTTTTTTTTTTTTATATATATGAATATATATATATATATTAATTTGTCCTTTACTGTTTGTAGGTTTTATTGAATGTGCTATGGACGCTGAGACGAGCGATGCGAATACGGCCCCTGTGGAGGCGTTGACGGAGACGCGCGTGGAAGCGCTCCAGCGCACGCTGCAGTTGCTGCGTCATGAAGTGCTCGTGCCTTACTTTGAACCAGTGGAGCGCATGCGCGTGACGAACGGCCGAGCCGTTAATACGAAAGACATTGTCGAGACATTGTACGTACAATCCTTTGGCCAAGGTTCGTTCTAACCGGGCTCGCCTTTATTCTCACCTTAACCTCGTCGGAGTCTCTGTTTTCCTTTAAGAATTCCTCTTTTGAAGTTTTTTATTTTTTTTTTATTTGCTTTGGTCGCACTAAGTTTTACGCACGAGTTCTTTTTCTTTTTTTCTTTTTTGCTTGTTGGCTATTTCTACGTTAACGCCACCGGTTTAGGATACCCGATTCATTACGTTTTTTTTCACGCAACAGCGTTGATTTGAGGTGGCGGATGGATGCTGAGGTCACCTTTTATAAGTAAAGGAGTCCCACGTCCTCGGCGTTGTCACAGTCATGCACGCGCCATGATGTCCGAGTTCCAATGCTTACTCGCAGCACCAACGGCTTCATCTTCTTCGTCTTCTGACGCATCATCCACTTTGGTCTCGAGTGAGGCGCATGATGTGCCATTGGCCTCGTGGCTCTACCGCGCTGTCTTATTTCGTCGCCTGTGGCGCGATGGATTCGTTGGCGACGCGATTGCCAGCGGCCTCTCTGCGAATGACTTCACACGTGTTCTCCGCAGTGTGCTCACTCCTCCACGCTCTCTCACTGTGCGTCTCCGTGAAGACAGTGCGCAGAGCCGTGGCGGGCGCTTCACTGCGCCTCGTGTAAGTGAGACGGATGCCGCAGCTCTCCTTGTTGTGTCAGCCGCGCAAAGAGCGTTCGCGCAGTGTCTGGCACGTGCGCTCCGGCTTCCGCCATGTACGCATTGGACCTCGTGCGATCGCTGGGGCGTTGCGACGGCGGTGATTTCGCTGCGCACGCACCCGGAGGATGCCGCGAGCGTTGCGCTTCTTCTCCCGCTTGTCTGCGAGGCGCGCGGTGACACACACGCATTGCCGGCGGCACTGCTCTGTCTCGTCGCGCGGTGCCGCGGCGTAGCGCCCGCTGACGCAGTGCTTCGCGGTGCCGCGACCGCCGCCTGCGCGGCGCCGAGCGACACACTCCTCGACTGCGCTCCGCAGGCCGCGGGCGACGAGGCGCTGCTTCGCGCCGCGCTTCCCCGCGCTCTGCACGCGCCGTGCTGTGAGGCGCTGCAGGGCTTTGCGCCGTTCTGGCGCGCAGTGCTCGGCGCGATGGCCGCGGCCTCACGCGATGCGCTGCGCGCCGGCAGCGGCCTCGCCGACCGCTCGCGCGTGGCGGCGCTGCTCTCTGTCCGTCGCGTCATTGCGTCGCTGCGGCGCCACAGTCGCGTGCGCCCTCTGCTCGCGCTGCACGCCGCGGCCGCGCCGGGACTTCAGTGCGGCGCCCCCGCGGCGATGCCGCTCGCGACGCGCGAGGCGGCGCTGCTCGACGCGTACGCGCTGCTCACCGCTGGGCACGTTGGCGAGGCGGCGCGGGACACGTTGGACGCGGGTGTGGCGGAGGGCATTGCGGCGCTGCAGGATCGGTGCCTCGCGCACGTGGAGGCGCTCGCAGCGAGTGAGCCACCGCCGGGCGAGGACCGCGACTCGCGCGGACTGCACCGCGGGGCACGTGCAGAGCTCCGCGAGCGTCTCTTGGACGCCCTGCGCGTGTCGTGCAAGCCGCTCCTGCGCCGTGGCGCACACGGGGACATTGTGCGGCTTATGAAACGGTGTCCGGCCGTTGGCGCCTCGTGGGAAGCTGTGCGGGCACATGTGGCACTCGGAAAGCCGCGCGAAGCAGTCAGCGTCGCCGCGCAGTTCATCGCAGAGACACGCGGGAGATTTGCCGCGGGCCTCCCACAACACATTCGCACCGCTGCACTCGACGCAGTGGCGGCCGCCGCTTCATCATTGGTATCACTGGGAGAGGAAGGCACCAATAGTAGTGCGGGGCCAAGCGAAGTGCTCGCGCTCTACGACCAGACACGCACCTGGGGCTTTCCAATGCCACCCGCGGTTACGTTTGCTGCCATCGCGCGTGGCATATGTGAGGGACGTGGCACCGACGCGCAGAGACTCACGCGGCTTACGACAGTCATACGGCAACGCGCGGGAGAAACGGTATACCGCGCGGACGGAATGCTGCTCGAGACACTCGAGCGCTTTTTCGCGCTCATCGTCACGTGCAGCAGGCACATTGGGGAAAGTGTGACGGCACAGGAGACTGCTGCGGCAACACCATGCAGTGGCGATAATGTGAAACCCGCTGCTATCGATGAGATGACCCTCACGCCTACAACCCGAGCGGATACAGAGTGTATCTCTGGTTCTTGCAGTCATGCGGCTGGTATGAAGGAATCGATGGTTGGGAGTGATACCTCGAATGACTGTCACGCTGTTGCTTGCCATTACGGTGATGCTTCGGATTTTGCGCAGTCTGTTGATTCTGCACTACGGCTTCTGCCGTGTCTACGTGGCGCGTATCCCATGTTGCCCGTTGAGCGTGTTGCGCTACTGCAATTTCTGCGCGCTGGGTTCGATGCCGGCGCCGCCACTGTGCTCCGCCGCGCCGAAAGCCCCACAGTTCTTCGGGACATTCCACTCGCTGCACTCGAAGCTCTCGCGCGCCGCCGCGACGACGCCGCGCTGCGTCAGACCCTTGCTGATCTGCGCGCTTTGTCCTCCGCAACTTCGGAGGCCTCTTCGGCCGCGGTGGTGCCGAGCGACGGGCCCCCGCGCGGGCCTTGGCGCTGTCGCCACTGCCGCCAGTGGAACCGCCGCCGCTCCGTCGCCTGTGAGTGCTGCGCCGCCCTCGCGCTCTCCGTTGTCCGCTGCGGGAAGTGTGGCGGTTTTTCGCCGACAAGCGCATTGTCGTGCCTTGTGTGCGGCACGCCTACGCAGAGCATTACCGCCGGCGAAGCGGACGGTGAGGTCTCTATGGACCTGTGCGATGGCTGCACGCTGATTCCTCTGCGCGCCTGGCGCTGCCCCCGCTGCTCCCGCGCAAACGAAGCCCATCACGTGTACTACTGCGCCACGTGCAGTGCAGTTCGCCCGGCGATGGAGTCCGCCCTGACGCGCAGCGCATTCAACTGCGTGTCTTGCGGGCGGCGAAATCCGCTTGGGCTACTGCGGCCGTGGTGCGCGGCGTGCGGGACACTGAGTGCAACGGCGGCTGCGGGCCCCCCAAAGACCCTGTGGCACTGTGTCGAGTGCCACACGCCGTGTCCGTGGATCCTCACGCACTGCCACGCGTGCGGCGCGGCGCGGGGGGGCGGGGCGGAGGCGCCGTGGCGGGTGCAGAGGTGCGGAGAGTGCGGGGGGCGCGGCGCGGCGTGGGGGGGCACGTGCCCACAGTGCTCCGCCGCCCTCCCGCCCCGCGCGCCGGGCCACGGGGCGGGGCCGGGGGCTGGGGTGGAGGCGGGGCCCGGCGATGTGGTGGGCGAAGCGGACAAAGAGAGCGGGGCGGAGGGCCGTGGAGGCGCCGCCACGCGGGTTTGGGTTTGTTTGGCAAACGATTGTCTGAGCGCAAACATTGATGCCGGCGGCGAGGCGCCGCTCCGCTGCCGCCACTGCGGCACAACACACAGTGCGCCGGCGGTTGCCCCGGAGGCGGGTCAGACACTGCGGCACAGCGCGGCGGGAGAGGGCGGCGCAGGAGATGCGCGGCCAACAGCGCTGCTGCTCACGCCGCTCACTGCGCCGCGTTGCTGCGATGCCTGCGGCGCGCAACTGCTCCCGACAAACGTTGTGCGGCTTTGTCCGCGCTGCCGCCACTGCTCCGCTGCCTCCGGCGGCGAACTCGCGGCACGCGCGGCGCTGAAGGAGCTCTGCCGCGTTGCCCCGTCCTGCGCTCCCGGCGATGCGCGGGCCCTCGTGGCGGCGCTCTGCGCGGCGGAGGAGGCGCAGCTGCCGTGGCGCGGCCGCGACCTCTCGCGCGGAATGCGCTGCGGGGTCCACACGCGTGTCCCGGTGCTGCGCGACGGTGAGGTCCACGGCGCGATGACAGAGGTCGCGTGCATTGTGCGAACACTCGCGGAGAGGGCTGCGGCGGACCGGGGGGCGTGGGTGGACCGTCGACCGTTCGTCGCCGTGGCGCTTGACCTCGTGGACCTCATGAACCGCACAACGGACTATGACGAGATCGGCTTCGACGTGCTCGCGACACTATGCGAGGCTGTGCGGCCCGTACAGTACGCGCACATTCACCGCGAGACACGGTGGGCGTACCTGCGCTACATGAAGCTGCCGCGCGAGTGGGTCGTCAATGATGTGGTGTGCCCAACGTGCCTCTGGCCAAAACAGAGGAGCGACGCAATGGGAGACATCTGCCACTGTGGAGGCGCATCAGACGCCACAGACGCAACAGCTCATAGTCGATCTGGGTATTGATGCGCGTGTGAGTTCATGAGCAAAGGCGTGGATGAGTTTATATATATATATATATATATATAAACTTTTGTGTGAGGTAGCGTGTCATTCATCATTTAGATCATGGGGAAAGGTTTTTTTTTCTTTGTTTTACTTGCACTGATTTTTTTTATCTTTGGCTTTATGCATTGTTTGTGCTTTATTTTGTAAGCTTTTTTTTTAGACTTTACCTTAAAAGCAGTGCCTAGCAGACGATACCTACTCCTCTATCCTAATGCATTCCATCATTCTACTTGGCGATTCCTTGACTCAACAGAGTTATTATTCAAAATGGGGCTCCTCTCTGAGCAATTGGTACATCCGCCGTGCCGATGTATTGAATCGTGGGTTGAGTGGTTATAATTCGCGTTGGGTACTGGACATATTGAACGACGATACTCGCCGCAAGACTTTACTTCCACCAGGTATTGGCCGCCCACTCTTTGTGACGCTCCTCCTGGGATCCAACGACGCAGCTCGGACAGGCCAACACGTACCAATAAAGGAGTACAGGTCGAATTTATGTGCGATCATTGAGCACATTCGCAACCACATGTCACCCGTTGGGGGTATTTTTCTGTTCACTCCTCCACCGGTCGATGAAGAAGCACGTCTTCAACATATGAGTAAGTCTGCTAACACGGTATCGGAAAGTGACATTAAATTGGACTGTTTGCGTAACTATCGCAATGCTATACTTGAAATTGCATCTAAGGAATCCGCGATGCATAGGGATATTTTTCTTGTGGATTTGTACAAGGTTTTTCTCGGTGATGATGTTGACACAATTACACCTTCGAGGGGCCAATGGTGTGACTGCTTCTACGATGGACTGCACTTCAATGAAGCGGGAGGTCAAGTTGTGTTTGAGGCCCTACAAAAGGCAATAATGAATTCTACACATGCTGAAGGCATAGTACCAGAGAATCTTCCTTATGCTCTGCCTTCACACGACACGCTATGGAATCGGAACGTCTAGTGTATTTTTTATATGTTTTCCATGACTTCATCCCTTTATTATTACTATTATTATTATTATTATTATTATTATTATTATTATTTTAGACGTGATACTGTGGATTGCATTCATATTTCGAAGTGGCTTTTCTGCCTGATCGTTTTTTTTTTTTTCTCAAAGGCTCACAAGGCGTAATGTTACGTTTTTTTTTAGTGGGGGGTGGGCCCAAATAATTTTCCCCGTCCACCACGTGCCAGATAACGGTCTTCCTCTCATGAGTGACGGGTGTATGGAAGGATTGCGATACACCTCAAGTTAGGAGTCTTCGCAACTCGAAGCATATGTTTATCGGTTTCCATGATTCACACCGACATTTCTTTGAATGACCTAAATGGGGTATTTTATGGTGGTGTTGAGGTAATGAATCACTCAACAGATACGGAGGTGCAACTAATTGAAGGATGAATAGCACTTAAGTAAAGGTGTCCGAATTTTTTTTTTTTTTGTTGGGTGGATCCTTTAGAAGCTATTTTACGTGGATCACCTCCTTGAAATGTGCTACAGGGAAGCATTATAAAAGTAACATTATTAGATTGTGTTTTTTTTTTGAAAGAAATGCAAATAATAGTCCTAATGTAACTTTGGTATAGGATTTTATGGATATTGTAAACTTGTATCTTTGTGACGATTTCAGCTTTTATAGTTATTTATTGCTCAATATATATATATATATATGTATGCTTTTTTTTAGTTAAATATTTCACTTGGTAAATTCCCTAAATGCTTTTCAATTTCTTTGTAAAATCAATGAATGACATTGTGTCAGTCACTTTTTTTTTAAAGAGATTTGGTTCATGTTAATATTTCTCACGTTTTATGCAGGGTGAAGCTATTGTTCTTTTGTTCTTATTAATTGGGCCTGCAAATTGTACCGAAAAAAATACGCAAAGCTTTTTGTTAAATGTGTTTTTCTGTTATGACTTGACAAAAAACAAATAAATGTAGTTCGTCCGGGAGATAATAAGACACTGGTTATAGATAATATTCCATCTTATATGAGAAATGTGCAGAAATAAAGCTTAAACATTGATGGTTTAGATACTGTGCTCCATGCAGCTTGAGCGCAAGGTCAGAATCTCCCGGAGACCTATTGTGCACTTTTTGACATCCTATTCGAACTTCTTTGCGATAGTAAGAATGCTGTATTTTTATGCCACTGAATACCCATAATGCTGAACATTCCAGGGCTTTCCAAGGATGGCTAATTTTGGGTTTATTTACTTTGATTGAGGCCATTAGCTTTTGCCAATACGCTTTATCTCTGCCAACATGGCGTGCCGTGGGTGGCGGCTTGCCGAGACTGCGCTGCCGGGACGTGACGACCCAATGACAACGGATCCAATGATCAGAGCACTGTGCGCTGACCAACGCCGATGACAATCCGTACAATATGCTGATCCCGCGCACAACCCCTTCGCTGCACTTGTGGTCGCGCCGCGGGCTCCGCCCCGCTGCCTGACGCCGCCGCTGTGATGAAAACTTGTCTAACGACAGGCGGACCGACATTCCCCTGGGGACACTTTGAATGTGTACAAATGTTGAGCGGCAGTTCCTGCTTTTCTCCCTCTCTTCTTCTCTCCTCTCTTCCTTTCCCTTTTGTGTCTTTGTGTGACGCGACGCCCCTGTCTAACGCCCTGCGCCGTGCATTGCCCGCACTGCGGGGCGATTTCAGGGGGCGGAGACATAACTTCTGTGCTTGATATGGGGACCGGTGCGTGTGATGTACGAACAGTTTTTGGGTCTTCTAGAGAGATTGTGCTCTATGTAGCTGCATTTTGTGATTCTTGTGTTTATTTGTTTCTGTCTATATATGATTAGTAACTTGTGTTGTGTCTTTATTATATTTTTGTTTTTTGGGGTTGTTTCTGTGATCTGAAGTTAATGTATAGGCATCTTGATTTTGGACTTAAGCGACGCGTTTATGGTTATCATTATCCTGTAAGGCTTTTTGTGTTTTTATGTATCGCATGGTGTGTCGTGTGTGGTATTTTCCTACTCACGCTGTTATCGTTGGGCAAGCCTGGACTTTTTGTGCGTGATGTTTCTGGCCGAAAGGATGCTGGTGGTGGTGTTGAAGAATTTCGTGATGCTGGTGGTGTTCATAAAGCATTGGATATTGTTTTTAGGTATCATGTCACAGAGATTGACGAGAATAAGGATTCGGATGTGGGCCCTTATAAAAATGGAAGTTATCGTACATCTCTGAATGGGGTAGTATGCCCTACGTACAATCCTGCATCGTTGGATCTTTTTCTACTTTCTTCAAAACAAACTGATGGAATAAAATTGAAAAATACTTTGCAGAGCCGTTATCAGCGGATGTCCAATTGTATAGAAAATGATTTGTGGCAAAGTGTAAATGTGGATTATATTTATGAAGTCATTTATGTAATCGTACGCCTTGCTAATGTGAAGAGAAACTCTTTTGTGCTCCACTGGGGGAGTGGATGTGGACGTATTATGCATTTATTGTGGAAAGAGCTTGATGTTCGAAGCGTTGGAATGGACGTGTTGAACCCGGCGATTAGTTATGCACGAAATACAACATCGAATGAGTTATTGCATTGTGTTGCGGATGAAACAAATATGACATGGATACCTTCAAACACCTTTGATCATGTCATAAGTTTTGATGCTTTGCGTTATGTGTCTAATCATACATTGTTTTGTCATGTGTTGCGGCAAATGGTGCGTGTGATAAAGCCATCGGGGACAGTGTATAACGGGTGGTATGATGATTCTAACTTTAAGCAATCGTATGTCCCGCTCTGCTTTGCTGATCTTCCCGTAACGTATGAAATCATGGAGGAACGTGAAGTATATTCGCGTTTGTATACTTTTCCCCTCAAGGTGAGATGGAATGTGCGAAACACGCATTCTCTTGTTGTTACTAAGAATTCCGGTAGGAACAGTGTTTCGGATGATGTCTATGACAATATTGAAGCCGTTACGCTCCGATTTGGCGGCGGCCCAAAGGGAACGGACTTTAGAGCAACGAGTCATGCGATGGAACCTTCCGACGTTGCGCTTGATAAGGAGTCTATGAAAGAAAGAGAAATGGACAAAGCTGAAGGTTTTGCGGTTGGTGGGGACAGTGTAAAAAAAGGCGAAATTACAGAAGCGATGGCATCACAGAAGCCTATGGAATCGGTTCCTTCTGTCGTTTGGCCCGAATGCCCACCGTACGATCCGGCAGTTGCGAAGAGACAAATTCCAATTGAACACCTGCCACGTAAGAAGCCAACATCTGTGGCACAAAAGTATGATCGTCGCGCTGGCAATTGCTATAAAGACGGACTTTGGCACCGCGTATCTATTAATGATCACCGCGCGATTCTCCGAATCATCGCGAAGCTCATTGGTGTCACAAATTCCTCTCGACTATTTGACTGGGGCAGCGGATGCGGACACCATCTTCAGTTCATGTACGAATACTTTGGTGCTGTGGGTCTTGGTATTGATATCAGTAACAAAACCATAGAGTACGCTCGGGCAATGATGACTCGAGAGAGCCGATACTGTGTTGCAGACGGAACACATATCGAATGGTTGCCTTCAAACTTTTTTGATCAGGCATATAGTTTTGGGTCTATATATCATGTATATAATAAGACTCTTTTTTGTAGCGTCTTGCGACAAATGGTGCGAATCGTAAAGATGGGAGGAAAAGTTTACAATGGGTTTACAGAGGATGCTGAGTTTCCGCGATCTGAAGTTCAGCCTTGTCTTTTGGCAGATATGGATTCATCCTGTGTCCAGGTGGAAATCTTCGAGGAGAAGAAACTATTCCGTGAAGTGCCGTACTTCCCTCTCAAGGCGAAACGACGACATCCTAACACGTATTCATTGCTTATTCACAAGCTTTCGTGCTAAGTTCGAACGACAGTCGATGGTGCTGTGGTGGATCAAAACATGAATGACAACAAAAAAAAAAACAATACAATGATATAACTTGTGACTTTATCAACAAAAAATGGAATTTATACGCGCAAGAATGATGGGCATAGGTTTTGAATGTGTTTCTAATTTGCATGCTGTGATAATAATATGTATATTTTTTTCTTGCTTTAAACTATAATTTAAAAATTGTGCTATCGTACTCTTATTGGGGGGAAAAAAAAGTAGAAACGAAAAAAAAAAAAAACAAAGAAGCGTCTGAGGAGAACAGAGCGATGGAGTAGAAGAAATTTGAATTTCTATCTTTTTTTTTTTTTTGTTTTGCATTTTGTTTTTTCTTTTCTTAAATTATATATATATATATATATCTGTAATATAAATTACAAGGACAGACACCAAATTCGGGTATACAGTCCCACAGAAAGACGGAATCAAAGTGAAAAGGCAAAGTCTGACTGTGCAAAGCGAGACTGTGTGAGCGTAGAATGGCGCTATCGGATGATGAGGAACATAAACGACTTTTTCTCGCTGATGTACAGCACGAACTTATCATGTTATGCAGTCGCACCCTCGCAAGCCTGACAGTACATACCAATGACGCATTTCTGTCTGTCGCCAAGCGTGGCCGCACGCCACCACGTCCTGCGGCGAAAAGCAAAGGCAAAAACAAAAATGCACACACGAACGATGAGGAGTCGGAGGCACCACTCAACACACGTCGTGATGAATTTACGATGCATGAGGAAACGTATCGATCTGTTCGCAGTGCTGTTGCGGCATCGGGTGCATTGGGCCACCGCTCCTGTCACGCGCTCTGGGGCCCAAGTGGGTGCGGAAAGCATCGCATTCTTCGCCTTGTCGCGAAGGACTGTGCGCAACGCAGAGGCTCGCTTGTTCTGTATCTCGATGGCGACACACTTGGTAGTGACGAGGATGCGCTGCGGGTGATAGCGCAGCAGATGTTGGACTTTCTGCAAAGTCCGAACTCGGAGGAGCTCCGTGCGGCTGACTGGTCTATTCGAACCGGAACCTTTGAATTTGGAAAACTCTTTAAGTTTGACAAGCACTTTGCCGAGCATGAAAACGATAGGGACAACAATGACGGGAGTGAAAGTGAAGGCGACGCCGAAGAGGAGGCGAATATTCGTGGTGGTGCCGGCGGCGTTCCGGGAAGAAAGAAGTCTAAAAAAGAAGGCGGAAACATTGGGTCACATCGAACGCCCGCCAGGCGATCAGCACATCGAAACCCAAAGGCACCACCGCCCAAACGAGCCACAAAGGGCAGAGGTGTACCTAGCAGCAGCAGCAGCAGTAGTAGTAGCCGTGGGGACCAAGGCAGGGAAAGTGATACAGACACGAGTAGTGAAGGGGATGGCCCGCAGCTGTTGGTGACGACTACGACGGCGTGGGGCGGTGGCGGGGCGGCGAGTGCTTTACCGGCTCTCCAGCGCGCGCTGCTTCTCATAAAGAGTTACGGTACAAATCTTGTCATATGTGTTCGGCGCGTTGAGCGCTTTGGGGTGTGGTGCGATCAGCTGCTCTATATCCTTTCCGGGCTCATGCACGAGAGCGATGGGCGTGGCGGCGGCATGTCTCTCGTCATGACCTCCTCCACGCCGGACATACGGCATTTGGAGAAGCGGCTTTCGAGCCGACTGACATGCGAAACACGATGTGTTCCGCTTCTCCCGTGGAGTGCCACTCGCGTGGTGCGCGCCACGCTCACCGACGTGCATGAGCAACTTCAGCGCTATCTCAGCGGCCCCGCCCGCACTGAAGGCACTGGTGCCGGAAAGCGCCCGCGGAACGGGGCGCCGGTCGAGCGCATCGATTCCCCGCTTTGCGCGACGGCGACTGGCGCGTGGCGGGCGGATCCCGCGATGGCGTCGCCGACCGCACTGCACCGGCGCCCCCGACTGCGCGCGGCCGCTGCGATGGCGATGGCGGACGCCGTGCTGGCGGAGCTCAACGACCCCGCGGACCCCGCGGACGGACTGGCGGACGGACTCGCCGCGCGGTGCGCAGCGCTGGCGAAGCGGCAGCGGGGCGCGGGCGCAACGGCCGGCCGCGTCGTTGCCGGCGCCGCGGGTCTCTTCGCCGACGCCGCGTGCGGGCGCGTGGCGCTCGTCGAGCAGCGCGGCCGCGTGGCGCTCCTCGCGTGGCTCACGCGGCGGCTCCGGCGCGAGGAGGACGACGAGGCGGAGCGGGACGGCGGGGGCGCGGACCGTCGCGTGGCCCCGGCGCCTGCTGTGGTGCGGGCGTTTTGGCTCTCCGCGCGGCCGGCCGGGGCTGCGGCGCGGGGGCCACGCGTCGCGCTGGAGGATCTCCTCTGGGACTGCCAACTGCTCGACCGCGGGTACGCGTCGCGCGAGGCCATGCTTGTGCTGATCTACGCGTACCTGCGCCACGAGGCGGGCGTCCCACGCACAGTCGCGGATCTCATGGAGGACGTCGCGTCGTCGCTCGGCACGCGGGCAGCGGCGGCGCTCGACGGCGCGGCATTTCGCGCCGCCATCGCTGCGCTCCACCGGTGGAAGATTTTGAGTGTGTCGGGAAGCGATGGTGCAAGCGGCGTTGTCGCGCTGCGCGGGAGCGCGGCAAGAGTGCGGGAGTTTCTGCAGTCCGCGCTACGCAGGACAGAGTGGTGCGAAAGTGTCGTCGGATTCGACGCAAAAGAGCTCATGCGGCTGCGGAGTCTTGTGTGAGGCAAAGATATACACACACACACAAAAAAAAAAAAAAAGATGGCATTATTAAACTTTGCTCTCGCACGCGTTTTTGTGCGTGCGAACGCTTAAGAACGGTAATCTTCTCCTCACAGCGGTGTCAAAAAAAAAAAAAAGTTCTGTATACATTTGCGGAAGAGAAAAGAAAAATAAAAAGTAAACTTTTCAATACGTGTTTGTGTCTTCTTTCGTTTAATCTTTCTTTTTCTCCCTCAATATGCATACATTAGTATTCATTTACTTTTGTTGTTCTTTGTGGTGTCCTTTCTTTTTACGCTCTGCAGCATTGAATATCCGTACAAAGCCCATTTAAATTAGTCCCCCCTCCCCCTTCATGTCTGAACCCGCGCAGTCCACCGACGCGGCGCCGCTCTCCAGTGGCCAAGACGCCTCCAATGCCGTGTCCCTGCGCAGCGACGCCAGTCCTGTCGCGAGCCCGGGAGCGGAGAGCGGCGGCACACAGAACGCCAGCGGCGAGGCGGAGGCCGCGGCGGAGGGACCGCCACCGGCCCCAAAGCCCGAAGCCGAAGGCGAAGCCCCCGCTCCAGTCGCCCCTGACGCGACACTGCGGCCGCGGGATATTGTGCCCGAGAACGCCAGCGCCGATGGGGAAGAGACCGTGGGGGCGGAGAATACTCAGGAGAATACTGTGGAAATCAGCGGAGTGCCGCCGAACGACGTGAAGAATATTGTTTTACAAGTAATGGGTCTGTACTTTGATGACGAGGGTGGAGAAGAGGATGCGCAGCGGTATGACCACATAAAGGCGCAGTCGTGGATTCAGCTCATTTGCGATGGTATTATGGAAAAGCTGCTGGCGATGCGCCGGCCATACAAGTATGTCGTGCACTGTATGGTTATGCGCAAATGCGGTGCGGGAATACATGTCTGCTCAAGCTGCTACTACAGTCAATCTGACGGATGGATCAATCACGCACACGACCTCTCCGCACACATTTACGCTGTTGTAACCGTTTACTGGAGCGTTATATAGCCTGGTGATGAATTTCAGACGTGGATCAAACAGTCAATTAGAGCGAATGTGAGGGAAATGAGAGTCTTTAGTGCTTGATTTGGGTGGTGAATGTAAATGGGTTGCCTAAAACGCATGAAGACAAGAAAAAAATAGAGAAAGAAGCAGCAGAAGAAGCAGGGAGACAGAGGAAAAAGTTGGTTAGTAAAAGGTATTATGAAGAAATGAGAGTCAGGGGAGAGCGAACACACACACAAAAAAAAAAATGAAAGAAATGAAAGTAAACATCTCTTCACAAAAATGTTTTGTTGTTGCTGTGGTTTTGTTTGTATTTTTTCCATTCTCTTCCTGAGAGCATTTCTCGTTGTCCCTTGCTGTGCTTTTTTATATATTTTTTTCTTTGCTGTTGTTTTATCCGCGTGACTTTGTTCTTCTGTAGACTGGAAGTTTTTTCCACACACAAAAAAAAAAAAAAAGTACGCAGAGACACAGATTCACTTTGTATATCTGTCTCTACGATTTTCCTTTGGGTTAGGGTGTATGAAAGGAAAGAATGGTATTTGGTTGTTATTATTTTTTGCATTGCTTCTCCCTTTTGCTTCCATTTTTTTTTTTTTTTTTTTACCTTTGCATCTATTCTCGCATATACTGCAGAGAAACTTGACTGCCCGCACTCGGGAACGATCAAATTAGAAGCTAAGGAAGGGATTTGAAATTTTTTTTGTGTGTTAGTGGTGTTTTTAGCTTTGTAAGAGAGAGAGAGAGAGAGAGAGAGAGAAAAAAAAAAAAGAGAGTTTGAGAAACATTATTAACAACCTAACATATCCATGTTTCGACTTGCTGTTCGCGGGGCTCTGTTAGCTCCAAAGAAGGAGGCTTTTGTCCGTGGAAAACCACACCTTATCATTGGAACCATTGGTCACGTTGATCATGGTAAGACGACACTTACATCGGCCATTACGACTGTGTTGGCCAAGGGAGGCAAAGCACAGGCGCTCGATTACTTCGCTATTGACAAGTCACCCGAAGAGAAGAGCCGAAAGATCACTATCAATGCCACCCATGTTGAGTACGAGTCTGAAAAGCGTCACTATGGCCATATTGATTGCCCTGGGCATATGGACTTTGTGAAGAATATGATCACTGGCGCCGCCCAAATGGACGGTGGTATTCTTGTCGTTGCGGCCAATGATGGCTGCATGCCGCAGACACGCGAGCACTTACTTATCTGCTCGCAAATCGGACTTCCAGCGCTTGTGTGTTTTATTAACAAGTGCGATATGATGCAAGGACAGGAGGATATGATTGAGCTTGTCGAGATGGAGGTGCGTGAGCTGCTGGAGAAGTACAAGTTTCCCGCTGAAGATACACCTTTTGTGCTTGGGTCTGCCGTCAAGGCTCTTGAAGGTGATGCTGAAAACGAAGCAAAGATTGTTGAGCTTGTGAAAAAATGTGATGAATGGATTCCAGACCCGCCACGGGCTACAGAAAAGCCATTCATCATGGCCATTGAGCATGTCTACGAGATTGGTAAAGACAAGAAGTCTGTCATTGTTACAGGTCGCGTGGATCAGGGACTTATGAAGGTTGGCGCCGACGCCGAACTCTCAGGTTTCAGCTCAAAGAAAAAGACCGTAAAGGTCAGCGGTATCGAAATGTATCACAAAACACTCAGTGAATGCATGCCAGGTGACTCTGTCGGTGCGAGTATCGTTGGAAGCGGTGACACAACAAGCCTCTCAAAGGATAACGTTGAACGCGGTATGGTTCTCTCTGCCCCGGGCGCTACAACGCTATATAACAAAGTACGGGCTCAGGTGTACGTGCTGACAAAGGACGAAGGTGGTCGCCACACGGCATTTAGCCCACACTACAGGCCCCAGCTTTTCTTTCGCTGCGCGGATTTAACGGCCGATATCAACTTCCCCGAAAGCGAAAAATTTGCCACAGAGCTTAGCAAGAAGTATGGAAGAGACGCAGAGGATCAAAAGAAGAAGGAAGCAGAACTCAAGGAGTTTGAAAAGACGCTCGTATGCATGCCTGGTGATAATCGGGAGCTTGTCTTGACTCTTGCGTACCCGATGGCTGTGGAAAAGGGCCTTAAGTTCACCATTCGTGAGGGAAAAATTACTGTCGGATGGGGAGCTGTCACTGAGTGTGTTGCACTTGACACAAAGGTAAGTATTGAGGGCATCAAACGCGTAAAGCCTGTAACAGGAAAGAAAAAGAAGTAATGACGAGTTAGACAAAAGGAGGCGTACAGAAAACAAAACAAAACAAAACAACAACAAAAAAAAAAAAAGAGAGAGGAGGGTTGAGAAAGTCGATAGGAAAACAAAACTGGAGAGGGTGTACAAGAAGGAAGGTATGGTATGTGCCTCTATGGTCTTGCGTGCTGGTATACACGTACTTGTTTAGTCTACATCTTAAAACGCACGTACAGAAAGAGAATGGGAGAGAGAGAAAGAGAAAAAAAAGCGAGAGTGGAGTTAAGATATATATATATATATATATACACTGAGGGAAAACAAAGAGGTAATAATGCATCGTGAGTACTCTCCATTTTTTTTTCCTTCTTCACAGAAAAAAAAAAAATCCTCTGCAATGTTACGGTTTCCTTGGTGTGTGCCGCTCCTAGTATTCCAATTGAGATAAGTGGACAATGCGATATCAAGAAGATGAACAAGTGCCGTTCAAAATGGAATAACAAAGCAACGCTAAGGTCATGAGAGTGAATCAGAAGAAAAAAAAGAAAGCAATGATCTGCACAACCCGAGATGGAAACAATGAACAATTGTATTGGTTGATTTATTATTCTTATTATTATTGGTTATTTCTGTTTCATAAGGTCTAACTACGGTTGGACGACTGTGACTCCACAATTAGGCGGTGCTTCCGCATCTTCATTTTTTATTTGCAAAAAAAACAACCAAAGAAAGGCCAATCACGCTAACCTCACAAAACCTACGATGCACTGTATTGATACGAAGAAAAAAAAAAAAGAAAACCGTACGCCAATGCTTATGGGCAAGTGAAGCGTAAAGCGGTGGACTGACACTGACGGTAAGAAAACAAACAAAAAAAAACAGGGAGACGCCCCGATAATACGCAAAGACTAGGAAGACAATATTATGGTAAAAAGGGCGAAGAGATATGTGACAAAATCCATCTAATTCTTGTTCTTGTTTTACTCAATGCAATTCCACTTGGAACCAGAGCTTTACTCATTCCTTAAATCAATACGTCTTATTATCTCTTAATTCATTATTTGTGCTTTAGACGAAGTGAAAAGTTATAGTAAGTCTCTTATCATCAAAGGAAGTGAGTTGAATTTCTCTTATGTGTCAAAAAGCATTGTATGCTATGACACTGACACATAGTTCTTTACATATAGTATTAAATGCAACTTTCACCGGGAATACACTTAGCGCTACTCATAATATTTTTCCAGTACCTCGTACAACAAACTTCTCCATATAAAATTTATTGGTTATTCGTCAGTACATACATTTTATGTTTAAAGGGAAAAGAGACCTAATCTTGCTGCTCCACCTGCGGACTGATTGCCCCGCTGCCGAGGCGGCCCGTAGCCACAGCGCTGCCCATTCCGTGGCGTGCCGTGGGTGGCGGCTTGCCGAGACTGCGCTGCCGGGACGTGACGACCCAATGACAACGGATCCAATGATCAGAGCACTGTGCGCTGACCAACGCCGATGACAATCCGTACAATATGCTGATCCCGCGCACAACCCCTTCGCTGCACTTGTGGTCGCGCCGCGGGCTCCGCCCCGCTGCCTGACGCCGCCGCTGTGATGAAAACTTGTCTAACGACAGGCGGACCGACATTCCCCTGGGGACACTTTGAATGTGTACAAATGCTGAGCGGCAGTTCCTGCTTTTCTCCCTCTCTTCTTCTCTCCTCTCTTCCTTTCCCTTTTGTGTCTTTGTGTGACGCGACGCCCCTGTCTAACGCCCTGCGCCGTGCATTGCCCGCACTGCGGGGCGATTTCAGGGGGCGGAGACATAACTTCTGTGCTTGATATGGGGACCGGTGCGTGTGATGTACGAACAGTTGTAGTGCGCTCTTATAGTAGACTAATTGATGAAAATACAGCTAACATACTTTGAATAAGAAAGCTGATCCACCTCCCCATAGTTACATTGAGTTTGCTATTATCGCTATGTATTTTACCGCGCTTTTGCGGCGTGGCAATATTTCGGGCGAAGTATCCCTTACAACTTCTTTTATTCTCTTTGCATGGATACGCATGAGCTTCTCATCTTAGCGTTGTCTATAGCTTTAAAGGACAGACTCTTATGGGAAACCGGCGTGTAATTTGTTTTCCCGACTAATATCTTGTTGTTGTTGTTGCTATTATTTTTAATGACCGTGTGGAATGGAGGTATTATGCTATCTTTAAATCGCTTATTGAACACAGTCTTATCTTCTCTTTGTACAATATTCTTTTTTTGGTAGGGGATCATTAGCTTTTGCCAATACGCTTTGCTGATGCGGCTTTGTCTGTTTGGTTGCCATGACTTCTCTATGCTGTTTGTGTCGTGTCAGCAGGATGTCATGCGCCAGA